>MU708850.1:11327-24864 GCA_026770625.1 Nicotiana glauca | reverse complement strand
TTTAAATTGTCTTAACTGTGATTACGTGGAGCATGTTAGGCCAGTATTCCTTGATGCCTTGTATTGTTGTACTTTAATTCTGAATATTTCTCTGATGTTGGTTGCGCATTTATATTTGAACTACGGATGCGGGATTCCGGGAGTTCCCCCTTGTTTGTTTATTTTGGGACTACGGTTTTGATTCCCGGGAGATCCCCATGCACTTTTATTTTGGGACTACGGGACGGTACCCCGGGAGACCCCCCTGCACTTTTATTTTGGGACTACGGGACGGTATCCCGAGAGATCCCCCTGCACTTTTATTTTGGGACTACGGGACGGTATCCCGGGAGATCCCCCTGCATACTGATGATTGGGTTACGGGACGGTGTCCCGGGAGATTCTTTGATATTGATATGAGATTTGGACTACGGGACGGTATCCCGAGAAGTTCCATTGGACAGTTGAGGAGAAAGGGGTACATGACGGTATCCTGGAAGACTCTCATCGGTATCCCTGTAATATTGCTGTATTTACTCTGTGTTTTTGTTTTATCTTGCAGTATTATATTTCATTGATCTGTCTTATCACTTCGTTATGTTCATTAGTTTTCATCAGACTTCGATACTGTTAATCTCTTGCTATTTTATTCTTTTCTGTCTCAGTAGGGCCCTGACCTTTCCTCGTCACTACCAAACCGAGGTTAGGCTTGGCACTTACTGATTACCGCTGTGGTATACTCATGCTACTCTTCTGCAAACTTTTGTTGTGCAGATCCAGGTACTTCGGACCGAGCGCATTATCGGTGATTTCAGAGCTGCGTTGGGAGACTTGAGGTATGCATCTGCCGCGTCCGCAGATCCGAGGAGTCTCCTTCTACTCCTCCTCATAGATAGTAGTTTCATTTCTTTTGTTTCGGTTGTATAGACATTTCTGGATGATAGAGCCATAGTTTATGTCCTTTAGCCTGTGTTGCCCGTGAGTTTCCGGGTCTTGGAGGTTGTTTTAGTGTTTTGAGTTGAAGTGTATGTGCCAGGCGGCACTTATTACATTTTATTATATTATTCCGTATTAGTCTTATTGCTTTCGTAAAGGTTGTTAAAATTCCGCAATGTGTTAGGCTTACCTAGTCGCGGAGACTGGGTGCCGTCATGACGTGTTCACAATTGGTGAACTAGGGTCGTGACAGCTATATTAGCTTCCAACTACAATATACGACCATGGCACGAGCAACCACAATACCAGGACAAGGTGAGCTACTTACTGCAGGATGTCCCAAGTGGACACGAAAGTTATGGTGACACATGATCTTCCTATGACGTGGACATGAGGATCTCAATTTTCAAAGAGGCTTCATATTCATGCACACGATGACAATTTTGATTGACATGTACTCATGTGAGGTGATAAGGTACGCTCTTATATTACTAGGCAGTGAGAAGCTTTCATGTTGGTATTCGCAAGAGAGTAGATTGACTGTTCAAATCATATAAGTCATATACACAATTGAGTAAAAGAGTGACTCGAGAAGGATCACAACGCTGGGATGCTTTGCATGGAACTTGGCACCACATAGGTAAATTTTACGACGATGCATATAGAGGCACAAGAGAGTAGATTTTGTCCAATTAAATAAAAAGATTCTGCAAGAATTTCATCGGATATAGTACCTTGGTGAGAATTTAGGAAAAGCAAGTGGGAAATATCAATCCTAGAGTTATAACTCAATTCAAGGGCATAATTATAGGACTTAATTTCACAAGAATATAAATAAAAGAATTCATAAGGGAGTATATTCACAAATAGTGCATCTCGTTCAAAGGAGTCGATACACGCAATGTTTTGTTATTCAACACCTTGTTAAGACCACATTTATGAGAACTCTTCAACATGGATGTACATATACAATAAGTAGAAATTCTGATTTGACTCACTTAACGATGTTAGGTTGGTAGGGAAATAGCTTAATCAATACCCCTCGACTCTACATCTCTAACGTACGTAGGTAACATGCTGACATACCACATGATCTGATGGTGCAGAGACATCAATAGGGATAAGGACACTCCCTTCTTAGCGATATGTTTTACCAATCTATCCATATCTCAATACATTCTCCTAACAAGTCCTTGGGCAATCCCCTCGGACTCAATGGTGGGATCAATCCCTCCCTATATGCTTCAGAATCGCGGATTATGGCATCAAGGTTTCCAATCTTGAGAATACGACTTAGAGAGGAAATTTGCTTCCTAACTTGAGCTCTATTACACGATTGGAGTATCAAAGAAAAGTGAAATTCCTAAATGTCTAAATAGCCTCCAACTTATAGATGTGGTCGACAACACACTGATAAGAAGGACTCTACTAGACATGGCTCCGATACATCCTAGGACACTTTAAAACCTTAGGCTCTGATGCCAAGTTTGTCATGCCCCAAAATTCGGGGAGCACGACCGGCTCTCAACCGAGTAAACCCGACTGAGCAAGCCTGGCAGGTTTCATACATACTACCCAACCCAACTCATAATTAAATAAGAGATGGACTCCATTAAAAATACTTAGTAAGTATTTTATTAACAATTCCATTTCATTTCCATTAGCAGCTTAAATCATAAATATTAAGATATTACAAGTTTTGGAAATCGTTGCCAAATATCAATATTTCAATCCTAATTCCAATACCCAACACATCCCACAACCTGTCTACGGAGCCTCTAAATATAATTGAAGAATAATATGGAAATGCCGGAAACAAGGCTCTAGCTATAACTTATACAAACATCAAAAATAGATCCCGAAACAGCAGTGGCATGAGCCACATAGGGCCCCGAAAGAAAAGGGGATCACCGAATCAGCTGACGGGAAGTGATGAGGAGCTACGGTCGGTGGACTGGAGTACCTGCTATGGATCCACCTACAATCATAACACGAATATAGCACCCCCAGCAAAAGGGACGTTAGTACATTTGAATTGTACTGGTATGTATGAACAAACTTTGCCCCAAGTAAACTCAAACCATACACAAGTTTGTAGCAGTAATAGAAACAACAATCAAATGCACAAGAAAAGGAAAGATCAAGCCAAACAAGTTTTCAATCTCTCCTGTTTTCCACCTTCCACAATTCCACACCAATAATTTCACAATTTGCTCAAATGTTTATTTCAATAGTGATTTCGATCACTTTTCCACCGTTATTACCTCGGCCACCCTTATCACCACAACCCAAACCTTATAACTTTGTGTTGCGGCGTGCAAGCCGATCCCAATATACAATTACAATTCACAAACAACACAACAACAACAACAATTCATAGAGAACAACAGCAACACTTCTCAAGAAATAACAACAACAATTCACAAAGAATTTCCATAACCATCAATACCATTGTCCATCATTTTCAATAGTTCATATGCTATTTAAGTCACCACAATAATTACCCACAACAAGCCAAATATGTTATTACCACAGTTGTTCCAATTGCATCATTTACGATTTCCTTTCATCATTTGTTTCTCAGCTTTTACCACATAACTCTTTCACAATCACGCATTTAGTTTATTGCCAATTACTTGCACCATTATATTGGGAGACTTAACCACAAACACTCAAATCAAGAAAATCACAAGAACTTCACGAACAACCCACGTAGATATCACATACCAAATATTCGTACATCAAACAAGGTGATTTTGCAAAGGACAAAGTTAGCCATACATACCTGGAGCCGAATTCCCTTTTAATATCTACTTCCAACTTTACCAAAAAGCCTGGCAACGTCAATCTAGTGCACAATTTAATACATATTTCTTAGAATCAAAGTTCACAATCACTACCCGAACATATTTAGGTTATCAACCTTCCTTTACACAATTCTTTACTCCCACCTAATTACTCTTACTAGATTTTAGGTTTTAATAGATATACATGAGTGTTTAAACTTCCATTTTTAAGAACCTATTCATGAGAATCCCTCTCTTTTATTTAAATTTGAAAATTAATGAAAAAGGGTTGGGAACCTTACCTGCAAGAATGGAGACGAAGATAATACTCAAGAATTTTCGGGCCTGGGCGACGTTGGAAAATAAAATTGATGAAGATGAGACTTTTCTCTCTCAAGAACCCTCTCTCCCTTCTCTCTTGTTTTATCCAGAAATAAATGTGTAAAAACGAAGAGTTGGGGTATTTTATTGAAGAAGAGATCGGGTTGAAAAATTAGAAAATCTGGAGTCGAGTCAGGTTTGTGGTCGCACTCAGCGATCGCATAGTGGAAATGCACTCCACATAATGGACCGCAGAAGTGATCCTAAAATCTGACTTCTCTATCTGGGTTTGCGACAGAAATGTGGTTCGCATTTCTGTTCTGTGGTCGCATAATGCACCACAGAATTGACCTTTACAAATCCTCGAGGAATTTATGCAACGATTATGTGGTCCACATATTGATTATGCGATCGCATAATTGACAACATTTTTAACTTCAATTTCGACTAATTCACTGGTTAACTCTGCGACAGAAATGCAGTCCGCATACCTGATTTGCGACCGCATTCTGGACAGCATAATGGAAATTTTCTGGAAAATTTTGATTCTTGATTCTTAAGTGCAAAATCAGTAAAAAGGGTCCGAATTCTACACATTCCTAACACATACTCGGAACTTGTCACTACGAGCTACTAGGGTTTGAGCACAAAATTTTACGGTGCCTTACATATTTTTTGGATTTTGCGTGCATTTTTTTAACTTTATCCTTATATTTTTTCACGACCCCAGTTCGCCCTCCGTGAATTGTCGTGATGGCACCTAATCTCTACAACTAAGTAAGCCTAACAATGCGGAAAATAAACAAAACTTGCGGAAGAAATAATTAGAACCCAAACTAACAGAATGATACATTATTTAAAATGCCACCCGGCATATACAATACAACTTCTCGAACTAACAACACTTCCCAAAACCCAGAAACCCATGAATCACAAGCTAAGATATACTATATAGATCTAACTCCGGAATGTCTAATAGGAACAGAAAATGCAGAAGGTCCAAATGCTAACGCAGGAATAGAAAGAGACTCCTCGGTATGCGGATGCTGCCAATATACCTCAAAGTCACTAGAGCAGTCGCCTCGGCTCAGGAATGATAAGACTGATTGAAAGTATCTGGATATGCACATGAAAAACATGCGCAGAAAAGGCATGAGTACAACACAACGATAGTCAGTAAGTGCCAATCCTAACCTTGGTTGAGTAGTGACGAGAAAGGTTAGGGCCCTACTGAGATAAAAATAAGATATAAGGTATGACAGGACATGATAAGCAATTCGGCTGCGAGCTAACAATAAGAATTTAATATGAGAAAGTAAGGAATGCAAAAACCAAAATAGAGACTAAAACGATCACAAAGATAATAACCGGGGATCTCTTAGGATCCCAAGGATCTCTTGGTATCCTCATTCTGTATCAGGGATATCTTGGTATCCTCATTATATACTAGGGAACTCTTATTATCCCGAGGATCTCTTGGTGTCCTCAATATATTCTAGGGATTTCTTGGTATCCTGAGGATCTCTTGGTATCCTCATTATATACTAGGGATCTCTTGGTATCCTCATTTTATACTAGGGATCTCTTGGTATCCCGAGGATCTCTTGGTATCTTATTTTTAAACTAAGGATTTCCTGGTATCCCGAGGATCTCTTGGTATCCTTATTTTATACTAGGGATCTTTTGGTATCCCGAGGATCTCTTGGTATCCTCATTTTTATACAAGGGATCTCTTGGTATCCTCATTTCTATACAAGGGATCTCTCTATATCCCGAGGATCTCTTGGTATCCTCATTTTATACTACGGATCTCTTGCCATCCCGATGATCTCTTGGTATCCTCATTTTATACTATATAGTCCAAATCAATATATGTGCGGGGGATCTCCCAGAATATAATCCATAGTCCCAAAGTAAACATACAGGGGATATCCCATAATACCACATTCGTAGTCCCAAATAAACAAACAAGGGGGATCTCCCGGGATACCGTCCTATAGTCACAAAGTAAACACACAGCAACAACACCAAGAATACACAACTAAATTCAAATCCCATATCAGGGTAAAGTAGATATTGATAGCCTAGCATGTTGCACATAATCCAAATAAGGCATTTTGAGCAAGTAAACCAATTAAGTCAATTAAACATACTTCTCTAGACTAACAGCAGGCTTAAATTCCAAGTATGTAAACAAGAAAGGAAAATACAATTTATGGCTATTTTAATGAAAAATAGAATTTTCAATAATTAGCACAAGTACACGCTCGTCATCTCACGTACAAGGCATTTCAATTACCACAATACCAACCCTAAGGGGAGAGTCCCCTGCGCAAGGTTAGACAAGCCACTTACCTCGAACCGGCTCAATAATCAATCCAATAACACGTACTTGCCGCGAGTATTCAACTCCAAATAGCCCAAATCTATTCAATTAAATTTGTCAATGAAATAACACTTCAAGTAACTGATTCTACAATTAAATTCCAAGTTAATACACGAAATAAAGTAAAATGAACAAAACTCCCCTCGAGCCCACGTCTCGGAATCGGGTAAAATTTATATTTCCAGAATGCTCATACCCTCACAAGTCTTACCATACCAAAATTATCCAATTCTGATACCATTTGGTCCTTCAAATTGTCATTTTATATTTTTCAAACATTTCACAATTTTCTTCCCGAATTCCATCCAAAATTACGAATTAAATGATGAATTCAAAGATAGATTCATGTATTTTAGCCAATTTTGAGTTAGAATCACTTACCTCGATGAATTTCTTGAAAATTCTTCGAAAAATCGCAAAAATCCAAGCTCTCTAGGTCAAAATATCAAATAAAATCCAAAACCTTGTATTTATAGAGTACCCCCCAGATTTCCACCTTTACGGACCTCACAAAAACGACTGCGCTCCGCATAAAACCAGTACGGTATGCACAAAAATGATTGGGGATGCACAAGTTTTGACTGCAGTGACAGGCTTTAGTATTGTGGCCATAAATTTAGAAGTCCAAATTATGATCTCTTTACCTTTCCGAAACCTAGACATGAAGGGCTACAACTTTTGTTATTGAATCATCTCAAAATTCCTTGTAGATCAAATGAGCTTCCGAAATAAGACTAGTGAAATTTTCCTCACCGCAGACGCATTGAATTTTGTGCGGCCGCAAAGGTCCCACCGCGGTCCGCACGGGATTTTATGCGGTCCGCACAGCCCCCACCACGGACGGACTGGATTTTGTGCGTTACGCACTGGTGGGTTCCGAGGCCTGCAACTCTTCTGGACATGCAACAGCTATGATTTTCGGCCTAAAACATCCCGGAACCTACCCGGAACTCCTCGAGTCCCCGGGACTTCAAACAAATGGTACCAACACATCCCATGACATCGTTCAAACTTTTTCAAAACCTCGGAACGCTCACAACAACATCAAATCACCAATTTAACATAGGATTCAAGCCTAATAACTCTTAAATTATGCTTTCGATAAAAAATTCTATCAAATCTCGTCTGAATGACCTGAAATTTTGCAAGCACGTCACATTCGACACTACAGAGCTACTCCAACTTTCGGAATTCCATTCCGACCCTTAGATAAAAATCTCACTATCGGACCGAAAACTTCAAAAATTCGACTTTCGGCATTTTAACCTAAATTAGCTACGGACCTCCAAAACACTATCTGGTCATGCCCCTAAGCCCGAAATCACCTAACAGAGCGAACAGAACCATCGAATTTCTCTTATGAGGCTGTCTTCACACTATTTCGACTACGGTCAACTTTCTAACACTTATTCTCTCATTCTGGGACTTGTGTCCCAAAACCCTCCAAAACTCAAAACCAAACATCTCGGCAAATAAAAATAGAAAAATTAAACTCGAAAAAAAGCAATTAATAGGGGATCGGGGCGTTAATTCTTAAGACGACTGGTCAGGTCATCACATCCTCTTACACTTAAACATTCGTTCTTCCTCGAACGATCATAGAGACATGCCTGAAGTAGTGAAAAGATAAGGGTAATAGATGCGCATATCTTACTCTGTCTCCTAGGTTGCCTCCTTGATCAGCTGACCCTGCCACTGGACCTTTACCGAAGCAATATTCTTTGACCTCAGGTTTCTAACCTACCAGTCCAATATTGCTGCTGGCTCCTCAACATAGGATATATTCTTGTGCAGCTTGACTAAACTAAAATCCAGCATGTGCGACAGATCACCGTGATACCTCCGGAGCATCAAAACATGAAATACCGGGTGAACACCTGCCAAGTTAGGAGGTAAGTCAACTTCATAAGCAATCTCCCCAATATGCCTCAATATCTAAAAAGGGCCAATAAACCTCGGACTCAACTTCCCTTTCTTCCCAAATCTCATAACACCCTCATAGGAGAAACCCAAAGCACGACCCATTCTCCAACCAAATAGGAAACATCACGAACCTTCCGGTCCGCGTAACTCTTCTATCTAGGATGGGCTGTACGGAGCCTATCCTGAATCACCTTAACCTTCTCCACGGCATCCTGAACCAAGTTTGTGCCCAGTAATCTAGCTTCACCCGGCTTGAACCAACCCACCGGAGATCTGCACAGCCTACAATATAAAGCCTGGTACGGTGCCATCTGAATGCTGGACTGATGGATGTTATTGTATGCAAACTCTGCCAACTGCTTCAAAGAATAGGTAGTACATGCAGTAATAACATAAGCGGACAGGGACAGTCAATCCACAATCACCCAAATAGCATCAAACTTTCTCGAAGTCTGTGGGAACCCAACTACAAAGTCCATGATGATCCGCTCCCACTTCCACTCCGGAATCTCTATCTGCTGATGAAACCCACTTGGTCTCTGGTGCAAACTAAGATCCTTTTGCCTGAACAGATGCTGCAAACTCTGGTGATCAGTATAAATCTCACTAGGCACACTATACAAATAACGACGGTAAATCTTCAAAGCGTGAACAATAGCAGCTAACTCAAGGTCGTGGATAGGATAACTCTTCTCATAAACCTTCAACTGTCTGGATGTGTAGGCAATCACCCTACTATCATACATCAATACCGTTGCAAGGCCAATCCTCGAGGCATCACAATAGATAATATAAGACCCCGAACCTGTAGGCAATAT
Source organism: Nicotiana glauca (assembly GCA_026770625.1). Taxonomy (NCBI): domain Eukaryota; kingdom Viridiplantae; phylum Streptophyta; class Magnoliopsida; order Solanales; family Solanaceae; genus Nicotiana; species Nicotiana glauca. The sequence continues at coordinate 15,715 of MU708850.1, read as the reverse complement.
CAAAACTAGAGATGTAGTCAAAGTTGTCTTGAGCTTCTAAAAGCTCACCTTGCACTCTTCCATCCACTAGAACGGAGCAACGGTGATACACTGGGTCGAATAAAACCATTATCAAGAAAATTCCTATAATTGGTCCTGCAACTTAACCACCTCATCCTTAGTCTATAACCTTAGGACAGGACCCAAACTTCAACATCTGACATTCGCCATAGGAACCGAATTCCAAATCATCACACGGCATTAGTCTTATTTCAACATACCACTCAGGGTCATTCACCCTCAAATAGACAACATAACTTATCTCTTTCGTCACACATCTTAATGTTCCAAAAATTTTCTAACTCCCAAATTTTTTTCAGAAATTTCAGCAGAGTTTCCCCTGTAATTATGACTATCCATCTATTAGAGTAACACCAAAACAACTCCTAACAACACATCCATAACTCAGCAAATCACCACAATGTACATATCAACAATGCTAAAATCTACATTACAAGTACGACATTATCATAATGATATTTGGACTTGAAACGCATCATATGTATGCCCATAACCATGCCTCTGGCCATGATAGTTGTTCATGAATCACAACATTTCCAATTAACCTTATGTTAACAAACATCTCATTTTAAACCTCCACTTTACTCTCAACGAGGCATGGTGACCCCATAATTAATTACCCGAATTAACGAGTCACATTTAATGCCACCTCGACGTCCATCTCATAGACAAAAACTCAACGTTTACAACACAAAAATGGCTGAATATGAATAGAAAATATACAAGAATTTTCAAACAAGCCTAATAGGCTTTACTCCCTATAAAAATATACTACAATTGTTTTTTTTAATTTCATAAAAGGAGAATTTTAAACATATAAACTTGTCACCACTAGGACCTCGTCCTTATATAACATCCACCACAACTTGTAGCCGGGTTTAAAATATTTCACATTACTTAAAAAGTGTGAGGATCTCGTCCTCAACTCTGAATCACAAGTATTTACACATTGTGCCAACTGAATTTTTTGTTTCATTTCCTTTTGTTTCTTCCTTTAAATAATTTCTGTCAAACAAAATCACAACATATAATGAACCCTTATACCGATAGGGCATATAATTCACAATTGAATTTAATTATCCTGAAATCACATCAAAACTCACTGTAGTATGTAATAGAAAATCACTTTTAGTCTCATAGCTACTCTTAGTGACCAACAAATAATGATAGAAATAGTTATCTCCATATAATAACCCAACGGGAGTATTCACATAAGTAGATTTCATGATTACGAAGCCCACTCATGAGTGGAGCATATTAAGAGGACTTGCCTCGATACTCAAAATCGAATTGATTTAATGAAATTGTTACTTTATAATCACATTGAGATCATACCTGTAAGGACACTATCTAGTGTAGTGACATCAGCCACACCATAGCAACTATATCAATGGGTCAGGCCCGCACCTCTTAGGCGCCATCTACCCGCTTGTTCTCCATCTCTAACTTGTAGCGTATGTAGATCAGTAACTATAATGGAGTGTGTGAACTGAGTGTTCTGATAAAAGAGATTCCTCCCAAGTCTGGGACAATCTCTCCTGATGTTCCTAGTATCACCACATTCATAATAACCCATCTGCAGTTCGGCTGCTCATACTGAGTCTGTGCCGAATAAATAGAATGACCATTGTGGGAATCCTATACCAGTGGTGCATTAAAAGATGACTGTCCCAAGTGAGTGCCCTGATTAACCACAACACTAAGAGTATTCTAAAATTGTTTCCATGCCTGCATCATCCCATACAAATCTCATATTTTACTCATATACAAGTTTCAGAGGACCTTTGGACACCACAGAAATACATCTCAGGCCAAAATTGATATGACACATGACCCCACAATTTGATCATTGATAGTGGAATCCCTTCAGTTGGTCCAAAGCCATAAGATACATTCCGATAATCCACAATACTAACCTTTATCGCTCATACGACACCATCATAAGACACCGCAAGCCATTCGTTTGACACATGTCATCATTATGCAGTTAAACTCACTTCCTTCAATATCTTTACCACTACTTGTACTCTTCACTAAATAGAAATCTCATATGAACCACAGTCTCTAACACCACCAACTATCTTTAGATCTACAACCACCTCGTGACTCTACCATGATCATGACGATTAGGCAATTAAGTGAACCTTCTTAAGACTGTGCTTATCAACCAGATGTCAGAACCTATTGCATCCCTATCTGCACAACTTAATGATCACTCAATACTCCTGCATTATCGGTATAGATGACACGCGGTAACAATGGTTGAGAAATTTGTGGATCACTTATAATCCTTCTGTAGCATCAAGAACCATTGGCGCATAATTGATACCGAGTGCGCAATTTCAATATACGACTGGATGTAAAAGAACATATGATATAGGCTTCAAACCGAATAAATGCCGCATGATAAGGAATGAAATGAAGTGGAATTTTGCTAACAATTACATAGCCTCTCGAAGATAAGTACAAACGTCTCTGTACCAATCAAGGAGACTCTAAGAAACCGTCTTGTAATCCATGACTCCTATGAACCTAGAGCTCTAATACCAACTTTTCATGACCCCAGTTCGCCCTCCGTGAACTATCGTGATGGCACCTAGTCTCTACGACTAGGTAGCCTAACAATGAAGAAAATAAACAAAACTTGTGGAATAAATAATTAGAACCCAAACTAACAGAATGAAACAGTATTTAAAATGCCACATGTATATCCTGAGGATCTCATGGTATCCTCAATCTATACCAGGGATCTCTTGGTATCCCGAGGATCTCTTGGTATCCTCATTATATATTAGGGATCTCTTGGTATCCCTAGGATCTCTTGGTATCCTCATTATATTCTAGGAATCTCTTGGTATCTCGAGGATCTCTTGGTATCCTCATTATATACTAGGCACCTCTTGGTATCCCGAGGATCTCTTGGTATCCTCATTATATACTAGGGATCTCTTAGTATCCCAAGGATCTCTTGGTATCTCATTTTTATACTAGGGATATCTTAGTATCCCAAGGATCTTTTGGTATCCTCATTTTATACTAGGGATCTCTTGGTATCCTCATTTTTATACAAGGGATCTCTTCGAATCCCGAGGATCTCTTGGTATCCTCATTTTATATTAGGGATCTCTTGGTATACCTAGGACCTCTTGGTATCCTCATTTTATACTATATAGTCCAAATCAATATATGTGTGGGGGATCTACCGGAATATAATCCGTTGTCCCAAAGTAAACATATACGGGGAGCTCCCAAAATACCACATCCATAGTCCCAAATAAAAAACAAGGGGGATCTCCTGGGATACTGTCCCGTAGTCCCAAACTAAACACACAACAACAACATGAAGAATACACAATTAAAGTCAAATCACATATCAAGGTAAAATAGGTATTTCTAGCCTAGCATGTTGCACATAATCCAAATAAGGCATTTTGGTCAAGTAAATCAATTAAGTCAATTAAAAATACTTCATAAACTAATAGAAGGCTTAAATTCCAAGTAGTGTAAACAAGAAAGGAAAATACAATTTAAGGCTATTTTAATGAAAATAGGATTTTCATCAATTAGCACAAGTATGTGCTCATCACACGTGCAAGGCATTTCAATTACCACAATACCAATCCCAATGGGAGAGTCCCCCACACAAGGTTAGACAAGCCACTTACCTCGAACCGACTCAATAATCAACCCAATAACACGTACTTGGCACGAGTATTCGACTCCAAATGGCCCAAATATATTCAATTCAATTTCACAATTAACACTTCAAGTAACTGATTCTACAATTAAATTCTAAGCTAATACACAAAACTAGGTAAATTGACCAAACGCCCTCGGGGCCACATCTCAAAATCGGGTAAAATTTATATTTTTAGAATCTTCATACCGTCATGAGTCTAACCATACCAAAATTATCCAATTCTAGTACCATTTGGTCCTTTAAATCGTCATTTTATATTTTTCAAAGATTTTTCTTCCCAAATTCCATCCAAAATTACGAATTAAATGATGAATTCAAGGATAGATTCATGTATTCTAGCCAAACGTGAGTTAGAATTGTCACACCTCCTTTTGGCACTACCGCACCCCGCGAAGGGCGTGGTAAAGGGAGTTTTTCAAATTAAAGGACAATCGAAACGGGATTTATTATTAAGATTCAGAGTCGCCACTTGGGAGATTTATGGTGTCCCAAGTCACCGGTTTGAATCCCGATCGAGGAAAAAGTTGACTCTATATTACAGTCTACGAACCAGAAATCTAAGTAAGGAATTCTGTTAACCCGGGAGAAGGTGTTAGGCATTCCCGAGTTCCGTGGTTCTAGCACGGTC
>MU708846.1:98549-122519 GCA_026770625.1 Nicotiana glauca | reverse complement strand
AACCTAGCCAAACCGGCCCAAACCCGCCCCAATAATAGGTCCCCCCACTTAATCAAACGACCACGTTTTGTTGGCATCCAATCTGAGCCATTGATTCCCTTCAAATCCGACGGCTGGGAACTGGGCACTCCGCTAGTATATAAGTATATGAACCTCACACCCCCCTCATCTCATCTCCCCCAAACCTACCGGAGATCAAACCTGAAGAACTCTAGAAGCCGCCTTGATTCCCCGCTGTCTCAGGCTAGCGGCGCCGGTCCCAAATCCCTCCAAAACAACACTAGAGAACCCCCATGCCCCCTACTTTCCTAATCCATAGCTACTTTCCCTCAAATCTACCCAGAACCCCTCGAATCTCCTTTTTAAGTTCCAAACCCTAGCACCGCCAAAGTTTCTTCGGTGGCGGTGCCACCTCCAATTGACCCTAAAATAACACCCCATAAAATCCATAACGCCCTTACTACGAATCTCCACCCCATTTCCTTCAAACACTTTTGGAACTTCTCGAATTTCAAATAAGAGAACTCAGCCTTAATTCCAAATTCAATTTCAACGGGCTTTGTGAATATTCTAGGCTGTAATGGCCTTTACTCGTGTGTTTTCACATGAAAACATGCGATTAATGGCTGTTCCTGCCAAGAATCGAAGGAGTTTTCAAGGTTTTGTCAAGTCGGCATTCGGACCGGTTTTTAGGTATTTTGTATGTGTTTTGTTTATGCATTCATCTTTTCTTTAGTTTTCTATTTTTGGTTTTCCATTCCTGTTCCTTTTTCTCTTCGTATTATATTTTATTTGTTCTGTTTTCATGTATGACTAATGTGGAGTAGTTTGCTCAGTTAATTAGCTTGTTTAAACAATCTATTAGCTCCATGTGTTTTAATTAGTAGCCTAGGAAAGTTACTTCAATGTTGGATCAGTTTTTCAAATTGGGAATTTTGTTTGATGTCATTTGGACCCTAAAAAGAATCAGGAAGCCCAATTGAACATTGGACTCAGCCTGTTCATCAAGACCGGGGTTGATTCAACTCATTTGGGTCAACTTGAACCAATTGATTTGCTGAAATTATTTCAGGGGTAACTGGGGGGGGGGGATAATTAGGGTAGTTTACCTATGGAATCTTTCCATAACTGCCTTAGGAAGCTTCTTGGAAGCTGAAAATAGCCTTACGTGGCCAACAAGTGAATAATCGAGGGACTAAGTAGCAAAAAAGAAAATTCGAAAAGGACTAAAATGAAAAATTGAACCCTTTAAGGCTACCCTTGTAACTTGCCTATAAAGGCATTGTTACTTAGATCTCAATTCAGATTTTTAGGAGCTGAAAATCCAAAATAACAAAAATGGCTGAAAACACCTAGTAAAACACTGTTCCATTGAAGAATTTGGTGATCCTTGAGGCTCTCATTTATGAAATCATCTCTGGATAATCAACTGTTAAAATGACTTGAGTTTGGTTGATTTTCAAGAGCTTTGCTCCAAGTTTTTATTGTCTTTTGATTACTGAGCATCGTTTGAAGATTTTTCGTTGGTTCAACCTTGTTTCAAAGCTGGTTTTTTCTTAGTTATTTCTGGGCTAATTCCATTGCTGCTATTTTGTTTTGCTGCTGTTGACTATCGTTGTCCTATTATTTTGCAAATTCCAGGTACACATCCCTGAAACCCCCAATGTGATATTCAATCGAATGCTGAGAAATCAAAAACTAGAATTTTGATACCTGGATGTTAGACCTTTAGTTCTTAGTTATTTACATTTCCATTCTTCTGTATATTATTCTTTTAAATGATATGTGTGCAATTGAGAGTTTGGACATGATTTTGTTAAAGTATAAATGGTTATAAACATGCTAAACCATGTGTTAGAGCGTGTCGAATGAGTCCATGCTTAAATCTTACTTCTCATTGTGTAATTCAAGTGACAAGGGACTGTACTTAAGCTATTTTGTTTTGTTTAGTTTTCCTTTTCTTTATGAAGCAATTTTGGACATGAGCTATTTTGTAATATTTAAAGCTTTGGGGATGTTTATGATCGAGTTGTGCTGAAATCTGTTGAGGCATGTTTATTACTCACTCGTGGTTGATTCGCACTCACCGAGACTTGATGTTGGAGCTAAAATTTTTGTTTAGTTTTGATCATCAAAAGTTTTGAGCCCTTTAATTTTGGGATGGGGGGTCCTTTGTAGAGATATAGTTTGTTGTTGAAACATTGGTTTCCTTTTTGAGCATTTGGTTAAACGCATGCTAAGATAACAGTAGACCTTCAATTAAGCAAATTGTATTAATTGGTTAAAGCTTAGGATCAATTGTTAATTTGATTTCGCTTTTGCCTTTAATCTAAATCAGTTAACGTCGGTTTGTGAGTTGAACAATGATGCGTTAATGTTAAGAATGGTTCAGTTGTGAGTTTGCAATCAATAATTGTTGAATTTCTTAAAATAGCTTGATTTTTAAATTGTGAAATAAATGTCTAATGTTTCTGCTGAGAGGGGATTCAAAAGGGCATCGGCATGTTCCTTCATTTGGGCTCTCAATAGGCCCAGTGTGATCTGCCGCACAGTATTGTTTTATTGGAGTGGCCTTGCACGTTGTAGGCCTATTGGGCTTCATACTAAATCCAAGCACCTTTCCCCCTTTTAATCTTCGAGTTGTTTTTTCTGGTTTAAAACAACAATCTTAGTTAGTTTAGGTAATAGGGGAAGCCCAATTTCTTTAACTTGGGAATAATTAATTTTCTTCAACTAGCTGAGGTGAGTCTTATTAGGTTACACAATTACATGACCCTCGTTTTAATTAATCTTTTAAAATCCTTAGAGTTTTAAGTGTGCCATTTAGCAAATTTCCATGGCCCTCGCAAATACTTTAATTAATTATTAATGAGGAATATTCGTAGAAAAACCTTTACGGCCGTTTAATATACTATCACGGTTGTGGACACGTTCGCGTGACATGATTGTGATTTTAAAAACAAAACCGGAGTATGCATTCGCGCAACTTCGGCCCAAATTTTCTTAATAAAAATAAAGCGTTATTAATTGTGGACATGTTCGCGTGACATGATTTTTGACGCGCCAAACAAATGGGTTCACGTATGCGTGACCCGTTTCAAGATAATTTTTCTTAATTTAAAAGCGGTAAAAGGTAAACGCACATAGGTTAAGAAATTTAATTAAGCCAAGTATGATCAAAGCGACCATGGTAGAACAACGGAATTTGGGGATGCCTAACACCTTCTCCCTGATTAATAGAATTTCTTACCCAGATTTCTGTGTTCGCAGACTGTAGTACAGAGTCAAATCTTTTCCTCGATTCGGTATTTAAACCAGTGACATGGGACACCATAAATTATCCCAAGTGGCGACTCTGAATTTAAATAAATAATCCCATTTCGCTTGTCATTTTAATTGGACAAACTCCTTTATATACCCTTCCAGGGGTGTAGGTAAAAAGGAGGTATGACATCGTGTTAGGCGCCATTGTTATATGTTGAGTTTTGGGTTGTGACAAGTTGGTATCAAAGTCTAGGTTAGATATATCTCACGAGTCATAAGCAGGTTTAGTAGAGTCTTGTGGATCGGTACAGAGACGTCCGTACTTATCTTCGAGAGGATGTTGAACCCTTAGGTAAACTTTATATTATTGTATTCTTGTCGTGCGAATTTGTTAATTCCGGGAACTAAACTTCTGTTATTCTATTCTCTCACAGATGGTGAGGACACGTGCTACTGGATCAGGTGAACGGCCACCAGTACCACCGGCTAGGGCTATTAGAGGGCGAGGCCGTGGTAGAGGCCGGGGTGCAGCTCGTACAATAGGTAGAGCAGCACCTATAGACCCACGAGTTGCTACAACTCAAGAGCAGGTTCTAGATGTGGTTGAGTTGGTGGGACTAGCTCAGGCACCATCTGTGCCCATTGTGATTCCAGACCTTTATGAGGCTTTGGCTTAGATATTGGCTGTTGACACTAGCCTTGCTTAGGAGGTTTCGATTCAGGCCGCGCCAACTACTTCTCAGGCCGGGTGACGTACTCAAACTCCCAGCACCCGTACTCTAGAGCAGGTAGTACAGGGATTTAAGACACTGGGGGTACTACCAGCACAACCGGTTGTAGTTTCTTATGGCAGGTGGGTCCCGTTATGAGTGATGAGGAGTAGAAGAGACTAGAGAGATTTGGGAGGCTTCAGCCTCCATCATTTAGTGGGGTTGAGTAAGAGGATATTGAGGACTCCTTAGATAAGTCCCAACAGATTCTTTACACAATGGGTATTTTGGAGACTAGTAGGGTCTCATTTACTACTTTTTCGCTGACTGAGGCGGCCTTCAGATAGTGGGAGACCTATAAGCGGGGAAGCCCAATTAGTGCAGGACCAATTCATGTCGTGAGTTCTCTGTTCTCTTTTTGGAGAAGTACGTACCACCAATCCGCAGGCACGAGTTGCTTAGGTAGTTTGAGAAGCTACGCTAGGAGGGCATATCTGTGACCTAGTACGAGATAAGATTTTTTGAGTTGGCTCGTCGCATATTTGGTTGGTTCCCATTGTGAGGGAGAGGATTAGGAGGTTCATTGATGGCTTCAACTATCAGTTGTATTTTGTTATGACTATGGAGAATGTAGTAGGTTCTATGTTCGACTAGGTGGTTGATATTGCTCGACGGCTAGAGATGGTCCGCAGGTAGGAGCGTAAGGAGAGGAAGGCCAAGAGGCCTTGTGGTTCAGGTGCTTTTAGTCGTGTTTCTTCTGGGGTTCAGTCCCACCACAATAGGGGTCATCCTTATAGGCCCGCTTAGGTGGATCGTCTAGTTCATCGTGGCACATCAGCTAGCCATGGTTCATATAGTGCTCGTTCAGGTCAGTCATCTCTAAATGCTCTCCCAGCTTAGAGTTTATCCTATGATCATTCAGTTTAAGGTTCATCTGCACCAAGTTCTTCTATCGATTATTTTGGTTTTGAAGGTCTGATTCAGTTCACACCACCATTATCGGATAGGGGTTGTTACTAGTGTAGGGAGCTTGGACATATCAGGAGGTAGCGTCCCCATTTCTTGGGAGGTCCAGTTCAGTAGAGGGGTCAAACTATGCCTTCTGCACTAATCACTACACCACCCGCACAACCAGCTCGGGGTGGTGCTCAGGCAGCTAGAGGTCACCCTAGAGGTAGAGGCTAATTAGGTGGCAGTCAGGCTCGATTTTATGCCATACCTGCTAGACAGAGGTCGTTGCTTCAGACAAAGTGATCACATATATTGTCTCAGTATGCTACAGGGATGCTTCTATATTATTTGACCATGGTTTGACTTATTCGTTTATATCATCATATTTTGCTCATTATCTAGATATATCCCGTGACTCCTTAGATTCATATGTTAATGTATCTATGCCGATGGGCGATACTATTATTGTGGACCATGTGTATTGATCATGTATAGTGACTATTGGTGGATTGGAGACTAGAAATGATATCTTATTGCTTAGTGTGGTCGATTTTGACGTGATTTTGGTATGGATTGGTTGACTCTATGTTATGCTATTCTGGATTGTCACGCTAAGACTGTGACGTTAGTGATGCTGAGGTTTCCAAGGATCGAGTGGAGAGGTTCTCTAGATTATTTTCACAGCATGATAGTTTCTTATCTGAAGGCCCAACGGATGGTTGGGAAGGAGTGTTTGTCGTACATTGCCTTTGTGAGAGATGTTGGTACGGATACTCCTACTATTGATTTTGTTCCAGTGGTGAGATACTATCCGAATGTGTTTCCTCCAAACTTGTTGGGCATGCCACCTAACAGGGATACTAATTTTGGTTACTGACTTGGTGCCAGACACTGAGCCTATTCCTATTCTTCCATATCGTACGACACCAGCTGAGTTGATGGAATTGAAAGAGCAGCTTCAAGAGCTTCTTAATAAGGGGTTTATTAAGCCTGGTGTGTCACCTTGGGGTGCACCAGTTTTGTGTATGAAGAAGAAGGATGGTACAATGCGAATGTGCATCGACTATAGGCAGTTGAACAATGTAATAATCAAGAACAAGTATCCTTTGCCGCATATTGATGAGATATTTGACCAATTTCAGGGAGTGAGAGTGTTCTCTAAGATTGATTTGAGGTTTGGGTATCACCAGTTGATGATTTGGAACTCGAAAATTCTGAAAATGGCATTCAGGACCCCTTATGGCCACTATGAGTTTCTTATGATGTCTTTTGGGCTGACTAACACCCTAGCAGTATTCATGCATCTGTTGAATAGTGTATTTCAGCCATATTTTGATTCTTTTTTCATATTATTCATTAATAATATCCTGGTGTACCCATGTAGCCAAGAGGAGCATGCACAATATTTAAGAAGTGTATTACAGAGGTTAAGGGAGGAGAAACTTTATGCCAAGTTCTGCAAGTATGAGTTTTGTCTCAGTTCAGTGACGTTCTTGGGGCATGTGGTGTCCAGTGAGGGAATTAAGATGGATTCAAAGAAGATAGAGGTGGTTCAGAGTTGTCCTAGACCGTCTTCAACTACTGAGATTCGTAGCTTTCTCACCTTGGCAGAATATTATCGTCTCTTTGTGGAAGGTTTCTCGTCCATTGCAGCGCTTTTGACCAAATTGACCTAGAAGGGTACTCCATTCAGGTGGTCGGATTAGAATGAGTAGAGATTTCAGAAGCTCAAGACTGCCTTGACCACAACTCCAATTCGAGTTTTGACTTCAGCTTCAGGATCTTATACAGTGTATTTGATACTTCTATCATCGGTATTAGGTGTGTCTTGATGAAGGGGGGTAGAGTGATTGCTTATGCTTCGCATCAGTTGAAGCCCCATAAAAAGAACTACCATGTCCATGATTTGGAGTTGGCCGCCGTCGTTCATGCATTTAAGATTTGGAGGCATTATCTCTATGGTGTGTCTTGTGAGGTATTTACAGATCATTGGAGTTTCCAACACTTGTTCAAACAGAAGATTTAAATTTGAGGCAGTGGAGATGGTTGGAGATGCTAAAGGAATATGATATCACCATTCTGTATCATTCTGGGAAGGCCAATGTGGTGGCAGATTCCTTAAGTAGAAACACAGTGAGTATGGGTATGCTTGCATTCATTCCTGTCGGTGAGGGACTAGTTGCATCGGCTGTTAAGGCCTTGGCCAATTAGTTCGTGAGATTAGATGTTTCGGAGCCCAGTCGGGTCCTATCTTGTGTGTTTTCTTGTTCTTCCTTATATGATCGCATTAGAGAGCACTAGTATGATGATCTCCATTTGCATGTCCTTAAGGACATGGTTCAACACGGTGATGTTAATGATGTTACTATTGGAGATGATGGGGTGTTAAGGATGCATAGTCAGATTTGTGTGCCCAATGTGGATGGGCTACATGAGTTGATATTTGAGGAGGCCCATAGTTCAGGGTACTCCATTCATCCGGGTTCCGCAAAGATGTATCAGGACTTGAGACAATACTATTGGTGGATAAGGATGAAGAAGGATGTAGTGGGGTTTGTAGCTCGGTGTCTAAATTGTAAGAAGGTAAAGTACGAGCATCAGAGACCGGGCGGTTTGCTTAAGAGGTTTGAGATTCTAGAGTGGAAATTGGAGAGTATCATCATGGATTTTGTAGTTGGTCTCTGTGACGACCCAAAGGGTCATGATCGTATTTCTCCCTTTTTCCACACTTCCGAGTCCTTGAAAACCTCACTTTTAGTTGCCTTGATTTGCGTGCACAGTTCGGGCACGCAACTGGAAAGCTTTTATGTTGAAATATGTGAAATCTGTGAAAAATTTAAAGAATTTTGACATTAATATGGTTAAAGTTGACCTCAGTCAACATTTTTGGTAAACGAACCCGTATCCGTGATTTGACAGTCCCGGAGGGTCCGTAGAAAAATATGGGACTCGGGCATGTGCCCGGAGTCGAAATCCGTGGCCTAGAACCCGAGTAAAAAAAATTTTCTGTTAAATTGTTTTTCTGAAATTATTAAGGAAAATAGAAATGAAAATTGATTAAAAGACTGTGGTATCGGGCTCGTATTTTGGTTACGACACCAGGTACAAGTCTTATATATTGTTTAAGCACTTTCTGTGAAGTTTGGTAGAAATCGGACGTTGTTTGACGTGTTTCAGACCTAATTATCTAAAGTTAGAGATTTAAGAAGTTTGAAACGAAAATGATAATTTTGGGGTTTGATTCTTTGATTTTGATGTTATTTTAGCGATTCGATCGCTCGAGTAAGTTCGTAGGATGTTGTTGAGTTAGTGTGTGTGTTTGGTTAGGAGCCCCGAGGGCTCGGGCGTGTTTTCGGGGGTGTTCGGGGTGGTTTGGAGTAGAAAAATGTTGCAAAAAATCTGCTGTTGGCACTCGGTGAAATCCTTCATCGCGTTCGTAGCATTGCCTTCGCGTTCGCATAGCTTTGCTCCCTTAGACCTTCGCGTTCGTGTTCAAGCCATCGCGGTCACAAAGCTTTGTTGCTTCCTTCAACGCGTTCGCGTGTCTCCTCACGCGTTCGCGTATGCCTAGATTCCAGACCCCAAATACTTTACTTTACGCGTTCGCGTTCCCCTGTCGCAAACGTGATGTTCACCCAATTCCTTCTTCTACGCGTTCGCGATTAGCACTACGCGAACGCGATACCTTGACCCGTTCACCCTTCACGAACGTGTCCTTGTTCACACAAACGCGAAGGGAATTTTTGCCCAGCGAATTTTTAAGTCTTAAAACAGAACAGTAGCGGGATTTAGCCATTATTTCACACGAGCTCTTCATTCCAACATCTCATAGACGAATTTCAAGCTCCTTTTCCTCCATAGCTTGCTAGGTAAGTGTTCTTAACTTCATTCTCTCCTAATTTCTTCATCTAATCACTAGTTTCCTAGCCCTAAATCATGAATTCAAAGTAGAAATTAAGGGTTTTGGGTAGAGTTAGGGTTTTGGGAATTTTGGGTGATTCAACCTCAATTTGGGGTCGAATCTTGAAACAAATTATATATTTGAACTCGTGGGGTTATGGGTGACTAGGTTTTGGTCCGAGCCTCGTGTTTGGACCATGTGGGCCCGGTGTCGAATTTTGGTATTTTTGAAAGAATGCTAGAAAACTCATTTCTAGGCTATGGGATTATGTTGTCGAGCCCTAATTGATATTATTGAATTAATTATGCTTAGATACCATTGTTTTGGAGTCGGATTGTAGAGGGAAGGCGATATTGGAGAGTTGATTGCTATTCTTTGGACCGAGGTAAGTGTTTGATCTAACCTTGTCTTGAGGGAATATGATTAGAGTATTATCTATTGTTAATTGCTAAATGATCGAGTACGGTGTATAGGCATGGTGACGGGTATCTATACACCAGTGTCTAGTATGACCGTGGGTGTTTTGTTGGTACATGTTTTGGTATACTTTGGGACTCTCCCATGCTAATTAATGATTTTCTACATAATGTGAGAAATTTGAAGATTATTTATGAATTATTAATTTTTTGGAGCATTGGTTCAAACGATAAAATACTGTTGAGTAAGAGATGAAAGAATTGGAAAGAGATGTGATTATCTCCCTTGCTGGGATGTGTAAGTGATTGTTATTGCCCCCTTGTCGGTATTTGGATGTTTAGTTGTGTTCTTCCCTAGCCGGGACATTTCTTGTTATTATTTGTTTTCCCTCGCCCGTTTGGTTGTGATTGTTGTTTGGGTGAGGAAGAGTGATTATGCACGAAGGGTCATTCCATGCTTTGTTGATTATATTATGCACGAAGGGTCATTCCGTGCCATTGTTTGATTATATTCGCGCGAATGGACATTCTTTGCCATTGATGATTATATTGCACGAAGGGTCATTTCGTGCCATTATTGTGAGAGTTATGTGAGGAAACACACGAAGCGTGATGCCATGCATTTTTATTTGATTGCTTTGGGTGAGGACGAGAGTAAAAGCACGAAGGTTGATGCCGTGCAACTGTTGGATTTCTTGTCTCTGTTAATTATTGTTGTGCCCTGTTTCTTATTTAAGTTGATGACTTTTGTATCCGGATTGTACTCCCCCATAGCATGTTTCCCCTCCCTTTTAACTGTTTAGTTTTTGTAGTCTTCCCTTTTATTGCACACATATATATAGAACTGTACAGGTTGATTTGGTAGTCCTGTCTAGCCTCGTCACTACTTCGCCGGGGTTAGGCCAGGCACTTACCAGCACATGGGGTCGGTTGTGCTGATGCTACACTCTGTGCATCTTTTTGCACAGATCCAGGAGAAGCTTTTGGACAACAGCAGTATGATTGCCCGGGAGCTGTCTTCATTCCAGGGACTCACGAGGTAGCCTAGCTGGCGTTCGCAGGCCGAAGTCCCTTCTATGTTTTAGTTTGTTTTATTTGTTTCGAGACAAACAGTGTGTAATATTATTTTAGACTTGTATTTAGTATTCTAGTAGTCCGTGAGCTAGTGATACCAGACTCTGGGTAGAAATGTGTTTCAATTTCCGCATTTGATTTTAGTTTTATAATCTTAAAGACTTCCGCTTTTATTTAATTATTTTTGTATGTTTATATTGTTGAGAAATTTTCAGAGAATGGTTACTGCTTGGCTAGCCTAGCTCCATTAGTAGGCGCCATCACGACTCCCGAAGGTGGGGAAATCCGGGTCGTGACAAGTCCATAGACTTTGAGGAAGTTTTATGTTATTTGGGTGATTATGGATTGGTTGACCAAGTCCACGTATTTCGTTCCAATTAGGACTACTTATTCTTTAGAGTGGTTGGCTGGGGTTCACATCTACGAGATTGTTTGCCTTTGTAGTGTGCTGATGTCCATCATTTCAGATTAGGATACGCAGTTTACATCACAATTTTGTAGAGCAGTGCAGCAAGGGTTGGGCACACAGGTTGAGTCAAGTATATCATTTCACCCTCAGACGGATGGACAGTTCGAGCGCACTACTCAGGCATTGGCGGATATGCTACGCACTTTTGTCATAGATTTTGGGGGTTCATAGGATCAGTTTTTGCCGCTTGCAGAGTTTGCCTACAACAATAGCTACTAATCGAGCATTCAGATGGCTCCGTATGAGGCTTTGTAAGGGAGACAGTGTCGGTCTCCAGTAGGATGGTTTGAGCCGGGTGACGCTAGGCTATTGGGTACTGACTTAGTTGAGGATGCTTTGGAAAAGGTTAAATTGATTCAAGATCGCTTTGCGTGGCGCTGTCTAGGAAGAAGAGTTACATCGATAGGAAGGTTCCTAATATTGCTTACATGGTGGGGGAGAAGGTTCTTCTTAGAGTTTCACCCATTAAGGGTGTTATGAGGTTTAGGAAGAAGGACAATACAAGTCCTTGGTACATTGGGCCTTTTGAGGTGCTTGAGAGAGTTGGAGAGGCGGCTTACAAGATTGCATTACCGTCTAGTTTGTTGAGTGTTCATCCACTATTTTATTTTCGATACTTCAGAATTATTTCGGCGATCCGTACCTTGTTTTGGACTTCAACATGGTTCAGTTGGATGGTGATTGACTTATGATGTTGAGTTGGTGGCCATTTCGGATCGATAGGTTCGAAAGTTAAGGTCAAAGAACATAGCTTCAGTGAAGGTGCAGTGGAGAGGTCAGCCATTTGAGGAGGCTACTTGGGATACCGAGTGGGATATGCAGAGCAAATATCCATGCCAATTTGAGACTCAAGTTATGTTTGTAGACCCATTCGAGGATGAATGTTTGTTTAAGAGGGGGATGATGTAATGATCTGGCCGGTCGTTTTGAGTGTTGTAACCCATTCCCTCATTTACTACTTATTTTATGCTCAATTGTTATTATGTCACTTTTCATGGTAGTTGGTTTGGTTCCGCGGATGTTTCAGAATGAGTTGAGACACTTAGTCTCAAGTTTGGAAGCTTAAATTGAAAAGGATGACCGGATGTTGACTTATGTGTAAATAGTTCCGAAATAGAGTTTTGACCATTCCGATAGCTCCGTTGGGTGATTTTGTACTTAGGAGTGTGTCCGGATAGTTATTTGGAGGTCTGTAGTTGATTTAGGCTTGAAATGGCAAAACTTGGAAAATTAGAAGTTTTGAAAATTGAGTAGTTTGACTGAGAGTCGACTTTCTGGTTACCGGGCTTGGATTTTTATTCAGAAAGTTGGAATAGGTCTGTTCTGTCATTTATGATTTGTGTGCAAAATTTGAGGTCAATTGGACGTGATTCGATGGGTTTCGGCATCAATTGTTGAAGTTAGAATATTTTAGTTTTCATTAGGCCTGAATTGGGATGAAATTCATGTTTTTGATGTTATTTGAAGTGATTTGAGGCCTCGACTAAGTTTTTATTATGTTTTGAGACTTGTTGATATGGTTGGTTGAGGTCTCAGGGGCCTCTGGTGGATATTTGATGGTTAACAGATCAAAAATTTGCTTAAGTTTTATGCTGGTGCTATAGGCTTGGTGTCATCCCACCTGCGATGGAATTGGCCGCTGGTTCAGAGCAGTAGAAGCGGCTATACTTGCGTAGCTGCAAAAGGAGGAAGGTCACTGGGAGTCGTAGGTGTGTGAAAGGTTCTGTAGATGCGGATGCGCATATGTGTGAGGTGGACCGCAAAAGAGGATTTGGGCAGGCAACGTTGGGTCGTAGAAGCGAATGGGGTTCGCAAATGCGGTCTCACAAGTGCGAGGCTAGGACTGCATGTGAGAGAGGTTTCTTGTTAAGTGTGTTTTGCAGAAGCAAGGATTTCTCCGCAAAGGCAGAAGTGTAGGTGCCAGCCCAGGCTTCGAATGTGCGGAAATGCTGGGCAGTGTGTTAAACTCGAGGGATTCATGATTTTAATCATTTTGACTTTGCAATCTCGAACTAAGGAAATTTTTTAGAGGGCTTTCGAGGGGTTTCTTTGGGTAATTCACTTATGATCATTTTTATTCGACAATATTGTTTCCCCATTGAATTTCCTACATAGTTTTTGTGTTTTTAGGTGTAATTTTGGGAGTTTGGGCTAGGGATTAGAGAGTTAAAATTGGGATTTGAGCAAGATTTTGGTGTCGAACTTGAGTAATTTTGGTAGGGTTGGACTCGTAGTTGAATGGGATTTCAGACTTTGTAACTTTTATTGGTTTTTGAGAAGTGGGCCCAGGGTTGACTTTTGACTATGAACTTGGCATTTTCATATGGAATTGATTCCTATACCTTATGTTGATGTTATTGAATTGTTTGTGGCTAGATTCGAGATGTTCGAAGGCCGATTCGTGAGGCAAGGTCTTATTGGAGTAGAGATTTGCTCGGTTTGAGGTAAGTAACACTTTTAAACTTGGCCGTAAGGGTATGAATCTTTGAATTTTGTGTTATGTGGTTGGTGTGAGATGACACACATATTGGGTAACGGGTGTGTGGGCGTGCACCGTAGAAACTGTGATTTGATTGTTTTTGTGGTACTGTGTAGCCATCAGACCTTGTAGCCATTCATGTGATCTCTATGTGTTAAAGTACTTGAGCTACCGATTCATGTTAGAAATCATGTTAGGGTATATGTTTATCCTGTTGAGACCACTGTGGTCATATCTGCTATTGAATTATTTTCTTAGATGGCAAGTCTGTACTCAATCACATCCATTATGTACATATTATACCTCAATCTCTGTTACTAATATTGTTGCATCGTATATCATTGTTTAGGCTAGTTGGCATGAGATTTGTGAGCCCGAAAGATTGGTGAGATTGATGTCTGAATTAGGGCCTGAGTGCCGTGTTGTGAGTGATATATATGTGGATCGGGTTGCACGCTATAACAAGCCTTATGGCTATATATATGTGGATCGGGTTGCACGCCGTAACAAGCCTTATGGCTATATATATGTGGATCGGGTTGCACGCCGCAACATGCATTATGGCTATATATATATATGTGTGTGTGTGTGTGTGTGTGTGTGTGTGTGGATCGAGTTGCACACTGCAACAAGCCTTATAGATATATGTGGAATAGGTTATGCGTCGAAACAGGCCTTAAAGCTATATGTGGATCGGGCTGCACGCCGCAACAGGTACTGTACAGTGCTCAGTGACTGAGTGTGACGAGCGAGAATTGAGACAGTCAGATTGAGTGCTTTGAGAGTGGGGTTTCACAGTGTTGCATCACATACGATATTCATATTGGCATGTACATATAGAGATGTCATATTCCTCTTATCGGTCACACTTGGCATATTTTATATGTGTTGAACTTAACTATTGAACCTGGAAGCATGTCTACATTTTCTCTATTGTTAAACTATGTACTTTTACTGTATTGTTTTAGCTCGTCATTATTTTCAGCCCAAAGGTTAGACTTGTTATTTATTGAGTTGGTTCTACTCACACTACACCTACACTTTGTTTGCAGGTCCAGGTATTTTCAGGCATGGTGGTTGGTTATCTTGGAGTGTTAGCCGTTCGTAGATTTTCGAGGTAGCTGCCTTGGCATCCACAGACCTTGACTCTCCTCCCCTATCTGTCAGTTTTGCTTATTCTTTTCTACTTCTTAGACAGTGTATCAGCCTGTGTTTTGTATAAATTCTCATGACACCCGGGTTCTGGGAAATTCTATATTAAGTTGTGGCAATCATCTAGTTTTATGAGATTTTTACTTAAACTTATTTTAGTATATTTTGAATTTAAAAATGTTGGTATGTGTGAGATGTAGGCTTGTCTAGTATCGTGACAGGCACCATCACGACATGTTGAATTTGGGTCATAACAAAATCGAACAAGTTGTGTCTTTGAAGTCTGAGTAAAAGTCCAAGAAATTAAGTCGAGATCACACTCGGGGGTTCATGACCAAGTCTAAATACCAAAAAGTGGAGGAAAAAATTTACTCTAAGCAACATCACAGCCGTGTCGCATGGGGAACCACAAGGCACAGCGCAACAGTGAAAAATGGCATGTATGACAAAAATCTGCTCTCTAAAAATTTGCATTAATGCGATGCGGGGCGTAATGCAGGGCCCGGTGCATAAGTGTATTTTCGCTGTTCAATTTTCTCACTTCATCTTGGAAAGGATTGTTTCGTCCGAGCCTGTACGTATGTGGTATAAATACACCATAAACATAACTTTTAGAGGACTTTTGAGTTTGGGAGCTTTTGGAGAGCGTTAGAGGCTTAAAGACACAAGAGTTCATCTTCCTTTTACCTAGTCAATACGTGAGTGTGGAATATGACGTTGATTTATGCTTTCTTATTCTTTATTTCTTTTTGTGATGATTTTCTTCATGTCTATGGAGTAGTTTACCTTAGGGTTTGACTTGATTTGGTGACTTGGTTGTTGTTTATGTATTTGACTATTCTTTAATTACTTTAGCTTATTGGAGGAGCTTTAATATAAGTTGTAATTTTATTTTTTTATAGAGTTTAATCGAAAGAGAAAATCTTATTTAATATTATAGCAATGTATGCCTTAGTTTATTTTGGTGATCTTTTTAGGTAATTGAGAGTGCTTTTTGAGTTACTATTTAAATTAAGATTGCAAAATATTCGCGAGATGTTTCTCTTATATAATTCCTAAAATAGATTCTTGGAAGTTTCATCGCACTTCACATTAATTTATTTGAAAGATTTAGATTTAATCGAGAGAGGAGTCTGAATCGTATGTAATAGCTAATCACCTATTGAATTCGTGAGAATCGATACCTCAAGACTGAAATATAACAGATTCATATCCAGGATAGCAGTCTTGCACCTATCATGTCAAAACCCTTATTATACTTCTTGGTAATAAACCATTGGTTTACTCTCTAGTACTCTGTGATCAATTGTTAATTGCTTTGATTTTAATAGTTAATTTTAGTTCGTAATAATTCAAATCAAATTGTTAGTCATCCTGAATAGTGTTAAACCAGAAATTACTTGAACATTATTTAAATCCAATCTTTGTGGAGACAGTAAATGTACTATACTATATTTGGCTAGTGAACATTAATTTCGTATTATGTTTTGCGCTTGTCAGATTTTGACACCATTGTCGGGGATTGGTGATCAATAGTGTTCAAAATTAGTTTTTTGTGCTATTTCAGGAACCAATTTTATTGTATTCTTCATGGTTTTTCTCTTTTGTGTGTAGGTAATATGTTTAACTTCTCTCGTGTATGACTTGATCTTCTTCAAAAGAAGTGATTCCATACGACTCGGAGATGGAATAGTGTATGAGAAAGTCGAGCAAGGAGAAATAACTCATCAGAAATTACTTAGGGCAATCCTTAACCCAAGAACACATGGCCATGAAGGGTGATGATGGAGTAGACCAAGCTGTAAGAGAGGCAGCACCACAGAGAGAACAAGTTGCACGTATAGCAGTTGAAGCAACCCTTAGAGCTGGTAATGAGACTATCAAAGATGATAGGGGTCAAAGATTTAATCTAAATCATCCTCTAGTTGAGGACCAGTTCGAAAATATGGCTCCCAGTTTTGGAAAAGCATTAGGTGATTATGCTAGATCAGTCTACAATCAGGGATTGTCAAGTGTTAAACCTTCACACTTAGCAACAACTAATTTTTAGCTAAAGTAAGGATTGCTTCAAACCATTCAGGACGACAATGTCTTTAGAGGGAATGCGAATGGAGATCCTAACACTCACATGATGGACTTTGAGGAAATCATGACCACATTTCAATACAATGGAGTGGCGAAAGATGCAGTCTACTTAAGGGCATTCCCCTTTTCACTGAAGGATGATGCGAAGCACTAGCTTTGTAGCTTACCAACTGGGTCAATCAGGACATGGAAAGATATGACGAAAATATTACTTGACAAGTACTTCTCAACTTCAAAAACGGTAAAATTCAGAAGGGAAATCCACAAATTCTACCGGAAGGATAGTGAAATAGTCTTTGAAGCTTCGAAAATATTCAAGTAAATAGTGAGAAGGTGTTAGAATAATGGAATCAAAATGTGGATGCAACTTCAAGACTTTTGGGATGGACTGACATCCTCCTCATGACGAACTCTGAGTACTAAAGTAGGTGGTCCTTTAATGAAGAAAACTATTGAGGAGATTGTTGTGATTCTTGATGAGCTCTCTGAAGATGCTAACCAATGGCATGTTGAGAGTAAGTATAGAAAAAAATCAGTTGTGGTTCACAAGGTAGACTATAACACATCAGTGTAAGCCCAACTAGACACCATGGCAGAAGAGATAAGAAAGTTGACCTTAGCCAAGATCTAGAGCCAGATATCATCAGTTTGTGATTTTGTGGAATGGGTCATCCCACGCATGACTATGAGGCCTCAACTAAAGATGAAGTGGTAAATGATATGGGAAGATTTGACAGAGGCAAATAACATAGTAGTAAAAATTTAAATTCCATAGGACAGAGGCACCCCAGATTTTCGTGGAGTTCACCTAGTGATAGTGCGAATACATGGCAAAAAAATAACTCCAGACCCTAGCGACAAGGAGATTCGGGTTTTCTAAATCAGCAGAGGCAACACTATTAGCCTAAACTGTCCAATCAGTCTAGCATGGAAGATCTAATGAAGGCATTTATCATTAAGACATATGAGAGACTTGAAACTCATGGAACAACCATCGGGAACTTGGAGAGAAAGGTGGGACAACTTGCGAATCCATTGTCTGAGAGGGTTCCGTGAACTCTCCGTGCTGATACTGAAAGAAATCTAAAAGAAATAACAAATGCAGTGTCTTTGAGAAGTGGGCACGTATTAAAGGACCCCATTGCAAAAAAGAAGGATGAGTTGATTGAAGGAAATGTAGAGATTTTGGAGGAACAGAGAAACAGCAACAATCAAGAAGGTGAAGCGACGGTAGATGATGGTCTGAAGAAGAAGGGAAAGACTAGAGCTCAGAAAAAAGAAGAATAAGGATGAGAATTCAATGAATGAGGAGACTGGAGAGAGAAAATACATGCCTGCTCTACCTTACGCTCAGAAGCAAAGAAGAGAGAAGATGGACAAACAATTCGGGCATTTTCTAGAAGTACTCAAGTAGGTTCATATTGTCTACCTTTCACAAGGTGCTCTCTGATATGCCTGCAATACTACATTTCTAAAGGAGATATTGTCTAACAAGTGTAAGGTGGAAGAGACGTTGGTTGTTAAGCTCACAGAGTATTGTAGTGCCATTCTACAAAATAAGTTCCCTAAAGTGTGGAGATTCAGGGAGTTTTACTATACTTTGCTAATAAGGAAGTACTAAATTTGAAAAATCTCTATATGATTCAGGTGCTTCTATTATTATTATTATGACTTTGTCTATTTTC
This sequence comes from Nicotiana glauca, assembly GCA_026770625.1. NCBI lineage: Eukaryota > Viridiplantae > Streptophyta > Magnoliopsida > Solanales > Solanaceae > Nicotiana > Nicotiana glauca. Next base: position 104,333 of record MU708846.1, on the reverse strand, counting down.
AAGAAATTGGAGGGAGAGATTGGAGAAGTCATACCTGTGTCTTTGCAGTTGGCGGATCAGACCACAATCATACTTGAAGGAATAGTGGAAAATGTGATACTTCGGGTGGATAAATTTTTGTTCCCTTTGGACTTCATTGTGGTGAATATGGAAGAGAATAGGGAGGTCCCTCTGATTTTAGGGATACCTTTCTTGGCTACTGGCAGAGCTATTATGGACATTAAGGAAAGGTAGCTCATGCTCAGAATAGCGGAAGAAAGGATGGTTTTCAAGATGGAGGAACTAACGGGAGCACCTAAAGACGAGCTGACTGCACACTCTAAATTTAAGGCAAGGGCCCTAAAAGAGCGATATGGAGAGGTTAAGCATGATAAGTGTGGGGTGTACCCAAAAAAGGCAAAAAAGAAACTTTCAGCATGGATATATGCACTAAGTCGGGCATGCAACTTGGATCCTAACTTCAATTCAGACTCAGACTAGATGATTCACGGGGGTTTCCTTTACCTCTTATTTTTTATTTGTGTGTCATGGGGACATGCCACAATTTAAAGTATGGAGTGGGAAATGAATATATGTATATGTGTGTTTGCTTTTTGTGTTTTGTCAGAAAAAAGAAAAATATTTGACTTTTCCCGGTGATGGACATCCTCGAATGTCTTCTTGAAGGATCAAAGTCTAAGAAATTTTTTTTTTCTTAGGTTGTGTAATAATTTCCCTTTGGTTTTTCTTGATGTCACGGTTCTTTTCCTAGGATTTTTCTTGGACCGGGTGTAGTTCATTTTTCTTTTGTTAGGAACAGAGAAGTCTTGTGCTATGGTTTTAAATAGAGATGACTTTATTGGCTTTGTTGTACCTTGAGGGTAGTGAGTGTCTTAGTTGTGACTCCTAGGCTTAGTTATTGACTCTTGTATAGTTTCTTAATTTGTTTGATCGCGATTTTGTTTGACTTATTTGAATAGGGAATCGGGATAGATCTAATCCTAAGTGAGTTGTCTGCCATGGTGTGTGGGGTTTTTTTTGATATTCTGTGCATGTTAGTTGATGTCTAGAACTTGCCTCGAGTATTTGCAAAGTGAAATAGCAGTCTTGTTCAGTCTAGGAAGTGATATAGGTATTTCTTTGCCGAGTCAATTATATGCATGTGACCCGCCTAATTGCTGTGTATCATAGTTAGCCTCTTTGAGCCTGTAATCATATTCTCTTTTGGAAACCATGCTATAGCCTGACCTGTTTGTTGAATTGATCATTTATTTGAACCTTTTACCTCTCATGATCACTTGAAATATTTATGAGATTATTAAAAGTTAAGTGGAGGTATGGTTGGGTTTTTGAGTGGAAGTATAGAAAAAGAAAAAGAAAAAGGTGCACTGTTTGAAAAAACAATGTGAGAGCTACTTGTAGGGAATTGAAAAAAAAACAAGAGAAAAGAAATTTAGAAATTTAAAAAAAAAAAGAGAAAGAAAAAAGTTAGTGAGTATGTATTACGAAGAAAATTATTTCTTGCTAGCGGTAAATCTTGCTTTGTTTGTGCTTAAAGAAATTAGGAGCTTTGTGCTAATCTGATGCGAAGGTTGGGGTTTGGTTCAACGTATATGTGGGGTTTTAATTGGTGAAATTGGATGTATTAAAGTGTTCAGGGAGGTTTATTCACTATTATCCAAATTGATCCTACCCGTCCCACAACCTACATTACAACGAAATTAAAGTCTTACTTGATCTTTGGCCGAATGAGATCAATTAGTAGAGTATTACACTATGGGCAATCCTATGATAGGTCTTATGTGGCATATGAATTGTGTTTCTGAGAGTAAGTGAATTCTGTCTATCTTGAGTTCCTATCTTTTCTTGAATTTTATTTTGTGTGGAACGACTCTTTATTTTTTGGTGTGTGAGCACATGACTTGCGAAGGAAGATAATGACTTTGACCTCTGTGCTAAAATAAGTGAGCGAGTTGTGAAAAGCGTGTGGTGCTTTTGAGTCGAGTTTTGAGGTTAGGATGTTATGATAGTATGCTTAGTCTACTTTAAATATTCTTGGCTTTATGCATTAAGGTAGTTGTTTGATAAAAAGGTTATCTCTATGTGAAGTGTAGTTTGATTGCTTAACGGCGAGCAATTGTTTAAGTGCGGAGTGTTGGTGGTAGGCTAGAAACTCATATTTTAGTTATAGTTTACACTCTTATTACTACACTTTACGTGTGTTTGAGCTTAAATGATTGTGATTTGCGCTTATTATGTATTTTATGCCTTGCAGGAATTATTCTGAACTATTAATATAATTTGGAGGTAAATCGAATAAGTTGGAGATTTGAAGTCAGATTAAAAGTCCAAGAAGTTGATTCGGATCGCGTTCGGGGGTCAAGAACAAAGTTTGGATACCAAAAAGTGGAGGAAATAATTTACTCTAAGAAAACATCACAGTCGCGCTGCATGGGGCGCTGCGAGGCACGTCGCATAGTGCAAAATGGCCCGCCTGACATGGGCATGAACATGGCACGATGCATTAATGTATTTTCACCATCCAATTTTCCCACTTTGACTGTGAAAGAATAGTTTCATCCGGGCCTGTTGTTATATGGTATAGATATACCAAAAACATAATTTTTAGAGGACTTTTGACGGCTTAAAGATATACGAGTTCATCTTCCTTCTACCAATTCAATACGCGAGAGTGGATTGTAACATTGGATTAATGTCTTCTTATTCTTTAACTCTTTTTGTGATGGCTTTCTCCATATCTATGGAGTAGTTTACCTTAGGGTTTGACATGATTTGGTGAGTTGGTTGATGTTTATGGATTTGACTACTGTTTAATCTCTTGAATTTATTGGAGGACCTTTAATATTATTTGTGATTTTATTCCTTATAGTGTTCGAAGCTTGCAAAATATTCAAGAAAATAAAGAGATGGTGTCAGCATAATGGAATCGAATTGTGGATGTAACTCCAAGACTTTTGGAATGGACTGGCATCCTCCCCACGAAGAACTCTGAGTACTACAATGAGCGGTCCTTTAATGAAGAAAACTCCTGAGGATATTGTTGCAATTTGTGATGAGGACTCTGAAGATGCTAATAAATGGCCTACTGAGATTAATGATAGAAGAAAATTAGCTGGGGTTCACCAGGTAGACTCTAACACGTTAGTGCAAGCCCAACTAGTCATTATGGCAAGAGAGATAAAAAAGTTGACCTTAGACAATGTTCCAAGCCAGACATCATCAGTTTGTGACTTTTATGGGATGGTTCATCCCACATATGAGTGTCAAACCTCGACTATAGATGAAGTGGTAAATGTTCTGGGAAGCTTTGATTGAGGCAACTACCAGAGTAGTAATAATTTCAATTCCATAGGACAAAGGCACCCCAGATTTTCATGGAGTTCACCTAGTGGTAGTGCGAATGCATGGCAACAAAATAACTCCATACCCTAGGGACAAGAAGCTCCAACTTTTCTGAATTAGTAGAGGCAGCAATACCAGCTTCAACAGTTCAATCAGTCTAGCATGGCAGATCTAATGAAGCCATTTATCATTAAGACAGATGAGAGACTTAAAACTCATGGAACGGCCATACGGAACTTGTAGAGACATGTGGGACAACGTGTGAATCTATTATCTGAGAGGGTTCCTGGAATTCTCCCTGATGATACAAAAAGAAATCGAAAAGAACAATAAATGCGGTGTCATTGAGAAGTGGGCACGTATTGAAGGACCCCATTGCAAAACAAAATGATGAGTTGATTGAATAAAATGTAGAGATTGTGGAAGAGAAAAATATAGCAAAAATCAAGAAGGTGAAGAGAGGGTAGATGATGGTCTAAAGAAGAAGAAGAAGAAGAAGAAGAAGAAGAAGAAGAAGAAGAAGAAGAAAGACGAGGGGGAGGAGGAGGAGGATGATGAGAATTCAATGAATGAGAAGAATAAATGTTACACCCCCATGTTTTCTTTTGTAAAAGTATGCCATAAGTAAATTAATATAAGCTCAGAAATGAGATGTTATATCCTGCATTTTGGGACGTTAGAGTTTCGTTGTAAGTTAATCGACGCAAGCTCGGGAATGAGATTGTTTTGAGGTTATAAGATTTATGCTATTTCAAAACAAGTGATAAGTAAATCCGTGAAGGTGAGAGGGTAAGCGAATTGAAGAAATGAGTTTCATTTAAGTTTGACATTTAGAATAAAATACGGCTCGAGCTATAATACCCGGTGTTTATGGACTAGTTCCATACAAGGTACCACATGACCACGATAGTGGTATGTAAAGTATATTAAAATGAATAGTATTTTAAGTAATTTGAGATAATTCTTAATTATATGGATAATTGATTATGTGGATAAAGATAGTTTTGGGGTTGCCACACGGCATTAAGCCAAGCCAAGTAGCAAAATGTGCATGATAAGTCAAAAAACATAAGTTGCCACATAAGGGCCTTTGGATAACTACCTTGGTTGGTGTCTTATTTGGGAATGTAATTTAAGACCAGAAACAAAGAGCTAAAGCTATGATGACTCCACGTAAGGATGGATAATCTTCCAAGAAGTCTGAATAAATGGCTTAGAAAGGAAATGATTGAGAAGAAACGCATACAATCTTATTTGTTTGAATGGTTTCCTATTTAATAAGGTTACTTGCAGTGACGAAAAATGTTGGATACTCTAATGGAGGAATTCTCAAAATTGAATTCATATGAATTTCATAACGCTACAACAGTGTGACACACAATTCGGAGAGAGCATGGTACAATCTTTCTCGGAAATATTATACGCATTTTTCCCTACTTCGATCCGTCGCTATGTGTTCTTTGTAAAAGACGTGTGTTACAGGAATTGCTAAGAGAATCGATCAAGGTATGTTAAGGCTATCCCTTCTTCCTTTTGGCATGATCCATACGATACAAATGAAACGAGGTTTTGCACAACATCCATAAATGACTTTATTTATAGAAATGCTAGTGATGCTTATGTTCTTGATTCCCCAAGTGTCCTATTATTCTATCATCTATTCATGGGTCTCAGAAACTACGCAAGTTGATAAAGTTTACTTTATCATATTAATCAAAGGCATAAAGGTCTTATGATATTCTGAAAGATTTTTATTGACATACTTCTCATTCATTGCATTCATTTAAACATATACATTGACCCATGACTAGATGGAATTATATACACGTATATACATATATATATATATATATATATATATATATATATATATATATACATATATATCAAAGGCATAAAGGTCTTATGATATTCTCAAAGATTTTTATTGACGTACTTCTTATTCATTGCATTCATTTATACATATACATTGACCCATGACCAGATAGAATTATACACACGTATATACACGTATATATATATATATATATGTATGTATATATATATATGTATATATATATATATGTATGTATATATATATATGTATATATATATATATATGTATATACATATATATATGTATGTATGTATGTATGTATGTATGTATGAATGTATGGGAAAAGGTTACGGCGTTATATACGCACCACCACCTGATTAGCTGGTATACGTTAATGATTTGCCCACAGTGGCCGAGATGATATGATGGGATACCCTCGGAGGCTTGATGATGTTATGAACGCATATACCTATGCATGGTATGACATTTACATGCATATGTATGAAATTATAAATATTAACGATTCAAAGAGCTATTCAGACTTACATGTTGAGTCTTTTACTCCATGTTTCTCTCCTGTCTATTAGTTACTAATTTTCATTCCTTACATACTTGGTGCATTATTT
>MU708846.1:26389-96914 GCA_026770625.1 Nicotiana glauca | reverse complement strand
CACCACCTGATTAGCTGGTATACGTTAATGATTTGCCCACAGTGGCCGAAATGATATGATGGGATACCCTCGGAGGCTTGATGATGTTATGAACACATATACCTATTCATGGTATGACATTTACATGCATATGTATGAAATTATAAATATTAACGATTCAAAGAGCTATTCAGACTTACATGTTGAGTCTTTTACTCCATGTTTCTCTCCTGTCTATTAGTTACTAATTTTCATTCCTTACATACTTGGTGCATTATTTATACTGACATTCCTTTTTTCTAGGGACACTACATTTCAAGCCCGTGGTCCGATAGATAGGTTGAAAGTCCTCCAAGTAGGCTATCAACTTAGTGAAAGGTATTGGTGCGCTTAATTTACCCAGAGTTACTTATTTGGTCAGTATGATTAGGACATGTATTTATTAGTATGGCGGGTTCCTGTCCCGAACTTTATGACATTTATGTACTCTTAGAGGCTTGTAGATATATGTCTTGTACGTAAAAGATTGTATGGCCTTGTCGGCCTATGTAAGTGTACTAGTGATGATTTTGGTCTTATAGGCCAGTATATCATATGTATAAGTTTGTATTCCCTCATGCTTTCCTCTGTTTTATTTACCTATAATAGAATGATATGAATGATTCATTACGTTGGTATTCGGTTGAGTAAGGTACTGGGTGCCCGTCGCGGACCATCGATTTGAGACGTGACAAAATGTGTGTCAGAGCAGTTTTGTCCTAGGCAGTCTACAAGACGTGTCTAGTAGAGTCTTATTTATGGGTATGTTGTGCAGCACACTTATAAGCAGGAGGCTATAAGTCATTTAGGATTGTCACTCTTTCTTCTTACTCTAGATTGTGTGGTAGATCTCATTCGTAGGAATTCAAATTCCTAAATTCTATTCATAATAAGACGATACATACATCCAAAAAGACAGTTGGTAAGAGATTGCATGTGGATGTTGAAGACTTGAGTCAGAGGAACTCGATTTCACATCATGCTTATGATGAGTAAATGTGAGATCTTCAGCAGATCATGTGTGTACTAATACGTGTAAGCTTCTTACTAAGGCACCTTAAGGCATGGATATCTATCACCAATATGGTGAAAAACAATGAGAGATTTAGAAGCTAGATACAAGTTTCAACAAGTAAAAGAAGAAAGGTGAAAAAGGGTATGAAGCACCCAGTTAATGAAGATTATCAATTATTTTAAATTAGGCGGAGAAATAAGCATTTTTGAGTTATCTTCAACATTAATAGAGGTATGTACAATTGATCACACCCATTTTAGTTATGACATATAGGGGCTAACAGGTGTAGTTAAGAGAATGACGTGATATCAAGATTTTGCTGGGATTAGGTAACCCAAATTAGTGAATGGATTGCTTGCGTTAGTTGGCATTTTCAAAGGATATGACGAATGTGCTAATAGATCCCTTGTGAGACACCTAGATAGTGAACTCTAAAATAGTATAGCTAGATATGAGTACTACAAAGACATGCACTCAAAGCCTTGAAGAGATAAATATTAACTTAGTGTAGCTCCTTTCCCTAGTAGAGAAAAGGGGATAAAAGCAAAATAATGTCTTGTTGAAGTTTTTAGAATAAGATGATAGATAGAAATATTATCAGGGAAATAATAAGAGAGATAAAGAATCATTATGAGTAAGATGTGATACATGGATGATAACAGTAGGTCAAAACGATGACAATGTTACAGAGTCTATAGTAAAGTAAATGAAAAGACGAGAGGTGATAGGCCTTGAGACATCAAAAGAGTATAGGCCATAAAGCTACATCCTCATTTCAAGAGATAAGTTCGTGACTCCAACGCGACTGCCAGAAAGGAAAGTTAGACCCTAGAATAATAGAAATCAGTTTGGATTAGTGAACAAAATAAAGTAGATATGAATTAGGAGCAAGTGATTGATAATGGTCAATATCATGAGAATTTCAGATTTCGTTCTAGCGATAATACAATGGACAACAGAAGAAGATTCATGAGAAATTCAGAGAATGGCCATTCAGGAAGACACTTTCCTAAATCAAGAAATATGAGCAACGTTAAGCTTAAGGGACTGTATGTGCCAGTTATACTACGTGTCACCCTCATGAGTAAGGAATTTTGTCATCCTTGGTACAGAAGGATTATCGCAAGGAACGTATAGATTGAAAAGCCACCAAAGATGAAGAGGTAAAATATTTATGCGTAGATCACTATAGCACTAAATGTTTGTACTCCCCTAAAGAGCGGAATATGGAGTGATATGGCATTACGTCAGAATTAAGTGGTTCTAGTAACTATGGAATAGTATAGGAAGAATGCGATAAAAATAAAAAAGGGATGAGATTACACTTATTCAAATCCTACCTATATGCTACGATTCCAAAATATTAAGCAAGCACGACACCAAGGAGATGAAGTAAGGGTTCTGGTCCGGGATGTTATTGATAAATAAATAGCCAGCATAAGATGTAATTTAAGACAAAGAAAATAACCCAAGATATATTACATGGAATATAGATATGAGAATGGGCTAACAAGTTAGTAGTTGATTCAGGAAGAGCCTCGTTATGGCTAGACAAGAGGACACAGACAAATCACAAGATTGTGCAAGATAAACATAGTGAACCCCAACATGGGGAATTCAGTTTCTCAGTTATGACATCGTGACCCTTGAGGAATATTTAGATAGGATTTGGGGTAGTCAAAGGTACCATATGAGTGTTATGGGAATAAAAGAGAGTGCCACTAGGAAGACAGTCAAAATATTAGTTCAAAAGCAACCCTACAAGCATAAGGGCGTGGAAGTAAGTAACTACGGATATTTATAGGCACGGAAGGACATCAAAAGGTCCATCGAATATATAATGTAATAAGCTCGCAGCTTTACAAGAGCCAGAGGGTCCTCCTAAGTACTACCATGAAAGACTAGCTGAGGAAGTAAGGAAGAAGGCTTTAACTTAAGCTCAGTAACCCAAAGAGGTAATGATCTTATAATAACAGTGTCACAATAATATTATATGCACTCTATAAGAAAATGGCACCTACCGTGACTTATAAACGGGAAGTAAAATCAAAAGTAATATTCGAGATCGTATGAGTTGCACGAAAACTCCGCATACGTAGGAACTAATATAAGCTATGTATGCATGCAATAATAGGGCAGAAAGACCTGGAAAAGTAATAGCTTACGTTTAAAGAAAGTTGAGATGGAACAAAAGAAATTATTCGATCAATGATCCAAAGTTAGTTACGTTATGATCCAAAGTTGGAGTATTTTTCTTGTAGCATACATATCGCCATTCATACAGCCGTAGAAGATTAGGGTATAAATTGAAAGAAAGAATTGGGCCCGGGGCATAGACAAAGGATTGAATTGTTAGAAGATTGTATCATGAATATTCCTTCGCGTTCATGAAGGGCTGAAGTAATAACTAATACCATGAGTTGCAAATCGAGAGATAGCCTAAGACTACATAAAGGCTGATCCGAAGGAGGAGGAAACTAAAGAGTTACATCAATAAAGTAAATCAGGAATCTGATTATTGGGCCCAGAGAGTTATAACCTCGTGATTGAGAACATTGCAGGATTACACTTAATATCAAAGGTACAAAAGAGAAAGTATAGTAACCATATTCTATAATGGCTCTATGATAAAGCCAGTTTGAAGAAGTACTAGCCTCATAAGAAGTTAGTATAAAGCTCTCACCGGATTGTGTATGCACCAGAGGTGCAAATATTACAATAGAGCTTCAAGTTGTGGATGTAATTGCACCTATGTGGAAGAGAAGTTATGAAAGAGATAGACGATGTGATGTGAGATTTTGAACCAAGTAAGGTAAAGGTAAACAACATATGAGATACTAAAGTGCAGAAGGTTATGGATAGTCCATACTTCGGATAAAAGGCTAGAAGTGTTGGGATTCAGTATCCTGGAAGGATAACGACATCGTCAATGGCACATCTTCCAGCATATGATTTGTAGATATCGAGAAGACTGATTAAGAGAGTAAGTAAAGAAGAGTTAGAAATAATGTGATGTCTCGCTTGATATTTCAGAATAACATAAGGAAATCTATGGTTCAAGCAAGTTGAAGGAATGTTGTGAGTAGTATAAACAAATATGTGTAGGTCGCAAGCTAAAGTATGATAAAGCAACAAGGTTTAGTAAGATAGAAGTGAGGATAAGAAAGGGAAAGTGAAAAGGTGACGAAAATGGATAAGTCCTCTGGATTAAGACCATGAAGACAAGAAGAGTTGATGGTTTCTCTAAGTTATACAAAGCTCAATGTAGCTTGAATGAACTCAACGAGTCTAAGACTAATAGCATTTAGAAAAGATAGAACGCTGCCCTAGTAATAGAATGGGGGTGTAATTGTGATAAATAAAGGATAATGTTTGGGAATTAGATTGATTAATGATTTGAAGAAACAAAAAAAAGGGATTTCATGAATTTTACTTGATTAAAATACCCATGTAAGTGAATAACAATGGGATTCTATGAAATATGATTATGGAAGTATAGTATCGCCCTATGTGGATCAGTCTAATTACCCCAGATGTCCTCGATGAGATTATGGATCAACGTTAAGGCGACTCGACAATGGATGGATAAAGTTCCAATATATGATAGGAGATAAGGATTCCATACTTTAGATGAACAATAATAAGGAAGCATTGAAGGACTTAGATTTATACATATATGATAAGAAGCGAGAGAGTAACCTAGAATTGGGTAGCATACCTCAGTAACGATAAATCGAAGTAAGAGTTAGGGCATAGTATGACCTACCTAGATGCAATAAAATCATATGGATCGATACAAATCTAAGAAATAAGATATAACAATATTTGTAAGTTCTACAAAGTACCAAGCGAAGAACTGCAGTATATACCTATAGATGCCCAGAGGGATATCTTTTCAAGATCTGTATATGTTTGCAAAGTGAGGCCTAGAGATTGGCTAAAAGCTTGAGGAAAAAGGAAAGAAGAGTTGCATAGGCGCACATACAAGGTTAGTATCGTACATGTTGCATGACAGAAGGTAGCAACAGTTACAGGATTGGAAGGATTCAAACCACAAGTCATGGTGTAAGAAAAAGGCCTAAAGGGGGAAATACCCTGGCCTTTGGATTTATTCACATAATATTTGCCCAGATGGCAAGAAAAGTACTAAAGTATTCGGAAGACATAGGTTATGAAAATGATAAGTGCATCAGTCAACATTTGAGGACGAATGTTCCGGGGGGGAGGGGAATGATGTTATAACCCACATTTTCGTACGTGAAATATGCCATAAGTAAATCGATATAAGCTCGGAAATGAGATATTATATCCCATATTTTTTTATGTTAAAGTTTTATCGTAAGGTAATCGATGCAAGCTCGGAAATGTAATTATTTTAAGATTATAAGCATTTATGCTATTTCAAAACAAGTGATAAGAAAATTCATAAAGGTGAGAGGGTAAGAAAATCGAAGAAATGAGTTTTGTCGACGTTTGACATTTAGAATAAAATATGGCCCGAGCTATAATACCTGGTGTATATGGACTAGTGTCATATATGGTACCACATGACCATGATATTAAGGTGTATAAAGTATGTTAAAAATGAGTAGTATTTTAAGTAATTTGAGATAATTCTTAATTATGAAAATAATTGATTAAGTGGATAAAGATAATTCTTGGGGCTGCCACATAGCATTAAACCAAGCCAAGTGGCAAAAATATGCATGATGAGTATAAAACTTAAGTTTCCACATAAGGGTCCTTTGGATAACTACTTTGGTTAGTGTCTTATTTGGGAATGTAATTTAAGACCAGCAACAAGGAGCTAAAGGTACTTTAATGTGATGACTCCACGTAAGGATGGATAATCTTCCAAGAAGTCTAAATAAATGGTTTAGAAAGGAAATGATTGAGAAGAAACGCATACAATCTTATTTGTTTGAATGGTTTCCTATTTAATAATGTTACTTGCAGTGACGAAAAATGTTGGATACTCTAATGGAGGAATTCTCAAAATTGAATTCATATGAATTTCATAACGCTACAACAGTGTGACACACAATTCGGAGAGAGCATGGTACAATCTTTCTGATGAATATCATACGGTTTTTCCCTACTTCGATCAATCATTATGTTTTCTTCACAAAAGACGTGTGTGAGAAGAATTATCAATAGAATTGGTCCAGGTATGTTAAGGCTATCCCTTCTTACTTTTGGCATGATCCATACGATATAAACGAGACGAGCAAATGCATAACTTTCATAAATGACTCTATTCATAGAAATGCTAGAGATTCTTATGTTTTTGATTCCCCGTATGTCCTATAATTCTATCATCTGTTTATGGGTATCAAAAAATACGCAAGTTGATAAGGTTTACTTTACGATATTAAGTAAATGCATAATGGTCTTATGATATTCTGAAAGATTTTTATTGACGTACTTCTCATTCGTTGCATTCTTTTATCAAGTATATTGACCCATGAACAGATGTCATTATATACGTGTATATATGTATATATGTATATGGGATATGGAAAAGGGTTCGGCGTTATATGCGCACCACCACCTAATTAGCTGGTATACGTTGATGATTTGCCCATAGTGGCCGAGATGACATGATGGGATGCCCTCTGAGGCTTGATGATGTTATGAACATATACCTATGCATGGTGTGGTATTTATATGCATATGCATGATATTATAAATATTAATGTTTCACAAAGCTATTTGGTGTATTATACTCAGTGCATTATTTGTATTGACGTCCCTTTTACCTGGAGATGCTACATTTCATGCCTGCAGGTCCCGATAGACAGGTTGAGAGTCCTCCAAGTAGGCTATCAACTTAACGGAAGGTGTTGTGCGCTCCATTTTCCTCAAAGTTACTTATTTGGTTAGTATGATTAGGACATATATTTATTAGCTTTGCGGTGCTCTGTCTCGACCTTAATGACCTTTATATACTTTTAGAGGCTAGAGACATATGTCGTGTACGTGAAAGATTGTATGGATTTATCGTCGTATGTCAGTGTACGAGTAGTAATTTTGGTCTTATAGGCTAGTATGTCATATGTATAAGTTTGTATTCCCTCATGCTTTACTCCGATTTATTTACCTATAATAGAATGATACCTTACGTTGGTACAAGATTAAGTAAGGTATCGGGTGCCCATCGCAGCCCATTGGTTTGGGTCGTGACACTAAAGAAAGCTAATACATGCCTGGTCTACCTTTCCCCGGGAAGCAAAGAAGAGAGATGGCTGACAAGAAATTCAAGCGTTATCCAAAAGTACTCTGTTAGGTGCATACTAAACCACCTTTTATAGAGGTGCTCTCTTAGATTTCTGTCTATGCTAAGTTCTTGAAGGAGATATTGTCCAATAAGTGTAAGGTGGAACAGACACCATTTGTCAAGCTCACAAAGCATTATAGTGCCATTCTGCAAAATAAGCTCCCCAAAAAGTGTGGAGATTCGGGGAGTTTTATTATACCTTGCCCTTTAGGAAGTACTAAGTTTGAACAGTATTTGTGTGATTCGGGTTCTTCTATTAATCTTATGCCTTTTTTCTTTATCAGGAAATTAAAGGGAGATATTGGAGCAATAAGATCTATACCTGTGTCGTTGCAGATGGTCCATCAGACCACAATCATACCTGAAGGAATAATGGAAGATGTGCTAGTTCGGGTGGATAAACTTATGTGCGTTGTGGAGTTCATTGTGGTGAATATGAAGAGAATATGGAGGTACCTCTAATTTTAGGGAGACCTTTATTGGCTACTGGCGGAACTATTCTGGACATTTAGAAAAGCCAGCTCATGCTTGGAGTGGGGCAAGAAGGGTGGTTTGCATGATAGAGGAAGCAACAAGAGCACCTAGAGACAAGCTGACTGCACACTCTAAATGCAAGGCAAGGGCCCTAAAAGAGTGAGCTTGAGAGGGTAAGCATGACAAGTGTGGGGTGTGCCCAAAGAAGGCAGGAAAGAAACTTTCAGCATGGATGTTTGCACTAGGTCGGGCATGTAAAGTGGATACCGACTTTGATTCAGACATAGACTAGATGATTCAGGTGACTTACCTTTACCTCTTACTTGTTATTTTTGTGTCTTGGGGACATGATACAATTTAAAGTGTGGGATGGGGATATAAATATGTATGTGTTCTTTTTTGTGTTTTGTTTGAAAAAATAAAAAAATGACTTTCCCGATGATGGGATTGCTCGACTATCTTCTTGAGGGATCAAAGTTGAAGATTTTTATTTTATTTTCTTAGGTAGTATACCTTGATTTTTCTTTGTGCCGCAATATTTTCCAAGGGTTTTGCTTGAGCCGTTTGTAGTTAGTTTTTCTTTCATTAGGAATAGATAAGTCTTGCGTTATGGTGTTAAATGGAAATGTCTTTATTGACTTTGTTGTGCCTCGAAAGTAGTGGGTGCCTTAGTTGTGACCCCTAAGCTCAGTTCTTGTTTCTTGTATAGTCCCTTAATTTGCTTGTCTCAATTTTGCCTAACTGCTTTGACTAGAGAGTCATGATAGATTCGATCCTAAGTGAGTTATGTTCCAAGGTATGTTTGGGGTTTTGTGATATTCTGTGCATGTATGTTAATGTCTAGAACTTGCTCCGTATTTTTACAAAGAGAAATAGCAACCTTGTTCAGTCTAGAAAGTGATATAGGCATTTCTTTATTGAGCCAATTATATGCATGTGACCCGCATAATTGTTGTGTATCATAGTTTGCCCATTTGAGCCTGTAACCCTATTCTCTTTTGGCAACCATACTACCGCCTGACCCATTTTTTAAATTGACCATTTATTTGAACCTTTTACCTCTCTTGAGCACTTGAAATATTTAAGATCTTGTTAAAAGCTAAATGGAGGTATGGTTGAATTTTTTAGTAGAAATATAAAAAAGGAGAAAGGTGCATTATTTAGAAAAAAATTATGAGTGACATTTGTAGAGAATTGAAAAAAATACAAGAGAAAAGAAATTTAGAACTTAAAAAAATGGTGTGTGTATATTACAAAGAAAATTATTCCTTGCTGGTGGTAAATCTTGCTTTGTTTGTGCTTTAAAAAATTGGGAGCTTGATGCTAATCTGATGTGAAGGTTAGGGTTTGGTTCAACATAAGTGTGAGATTAAATTGGTGAAATTTAATGTATTAAAGTGCTTAGGGAGGTATAGTCACTATTATCCAAATTATATCCTACCCGTTCTGTAGCTTACATTACAAATAAATTAAAGTCCTACTTGATCTTTTACTGAACGAGCCTAATTAGTAGAGTATTACAGTATGGGCAAGCCAACGGTACATCTTTTGTGGCATATGAATTTTGATTCTGAGAGTGAGTGAATTTGTTTATCCTGAGTTCCTATTTGTTCTTGAATTTTATTTTGTGTGGATCTGCTCTCAATTTTTTTTTTTGAGGGCACATGGCTTGCGAAGGAAAGGTAATGACTTTGACCTTTATGTTAGAGTAAGTGAGTAGGTTGTGAAATATGCATGGTGATTTTGAGAGACGTTTGAGGCTAGGATGTTATGATAGGATGCTTAGTGTACTTGAAATATTCTTGGCTTGATGCATGAAAGAATTTGTTTGATAAAAGGGTCATCTCTATGTGCAGTGTAGTTTGATTTCTCAAAGACGAACAATGGTTTAAGTGTGAGGTATTGATGGCAGGTTAGAAACCTGTGTATTAGTCCTAGTTTACACTCTAATTACTACACTTTAGTTTGTTTGAGATTAAATGATAGTGATTTGTGCTTATTATTTATTTTATGCCTTACAGGTAATGGTTCCAAGTTATTAATATAATTTGGAGCTAAATCGAACAAGTTGAGCTTTGAAGTCTAAGTAAATGTCTAAGAAATTGAGTCGGGATGACATTTGGAGGTCGAGGACCAAATCTGGATACCATAAGTGGAGGAAACAATTTACTCCGAGAAAACATCACAGCCGTGCCACATCTGGTGCCCCGAGACGTGGCGCGACAATGCAAAATTGTCTGTCTAGCAAAAATCTGCTCTCTAAAAATTTACACTAGCGCGACGCAGGGCGCGACAAATCGTGTATTTTTGCAGTCCAATTTTTCCACTTCGACTTGGAAAGGATAGTTTCATCTGGTCCTATACCTATATGGTATAAATATACCAAAAAAATAATTTTTAGTGGACTTTTGACCTGTGGAGCTTTTTTAGATCATTGGAAGCTTAAAGAATCAAGAGTTCACCTTTCTTCTACCAATTCAATACGTGAGTGTGTTTTGTAATGTTTTATTAATGTTTTCTTATTCTGTAACTCTTTTTGTGATGACTTTCTCCGTATCTGTGGACTAGTTCACCTTAGGGTTTGACATGATTTGGTGACTTGGTTGTTGTTTATGGATTTGACTACTGTTTAATTGCTTGAATTTATTGGAGGAGCTTTAGTATTAGTTGTGATTTTATTTTAGTGTTTAATCGAAAGAGGAATATCTTATTGAATATTATTGCAGCGTATGCCTTAGTTTATTTTGGTAATTTTTTGAAGTAATTGAGAGGCGCTTTTTGAGTTACTGTTTAAATTATGATTGAGAAATATTTATGGGAAGTTTCTCTTAGATCATTCCTACAAATAGATTCTTGCAAGTTTCACCGCACTACACATTAATTTATTTGAAAGATTAAGATTTAATCGAAAGAGGAGTCTAAATCGGAAGTGTAAGATAATCACCTACTGAATTCGTGAGAAACAATAGAAGAGTGAAATATAACAGTGTCATATCTAGGATAGCAGTCTTCCACCTATCATGTCAAAACCCTTATTCTTTGTGTTGGTAATAACCCATTGCTTTACTTTCTAGTTCTTTGTGATCAATTGTTAATTAATTTAATTTTAACAGTTAGTCTTAGTTCATAATCATTCAAATCAAAGTATTAATCATCTCGAATAGCATTAAGCCAGAAATTACTTGAACATTATTTAAATTCAATCCATGCGGAGACGATAATTATACTATACTATCTTTGTTTAGCGAGCATCAATTTCGTATTGTGTTTTGCGCTTTTCAGTATAAAGGTATCTCACTTGTACATAATACATGGTTCCATTTCTGTTGACTCGATTAATTTGGTGGAGAATGATACTTAATTAGAGTTATGGCCTAAAAGTCCGAGTCATATAAGTGAGAAGAGGATTGATAGTTTGGCTAAGAAGAATTTACTTTCTGGAGTAAAACAAGAAAAATTATAGAGATGTGTTCATTACTTAGCCGAGAAACAAAAAAGAGTTTTAGAGTCATCCTTCATGAAATCTTGATTTCCTGAAATTGGTACATTTTGATTTATATTATCCTTTTAAAGTAAGGTCTCATGGTGGTGCACTTTACTTTATGACTTTTATTGATGATCATTCTCATGAACTGTGAGTATTTCGTTTGAAGTCCAAAGATCAAGGTTTTGATAATTATTATAGATCACATGGTATTCGGCATTAGAAAACTCCTCCAAAGACTCCTCAGTTATATGGTTTAGCAGAGAGGATGAACAGAACTTTAGTTGAGAGGGTTAGATGTTTGCTTTCATATGCTAAGCTGCCATACTCCTTTTGAGTAGAAACACGTACTGCTTATGTTGTCAATTTATGTACTGTTGCTTTGGATAGTGATGTACCTGCTAGAATTTGGTTTGATAAGAGTATTTTTTATGATCACTTGAGAATCTTCGGGTGTAAGGCCTTCGGGTGTAAGGGACAAAACTGACATTTTCATAATTATTTTACATGAGAAAATCAGCAACAACAAAATCTTTATTTTAGCATCCAAAATATTTCGGAACCTCCCAAACACGAACCATATATGTATTTCAATCATAAAACATGGTACAAACCTGCTTGCGTACTCAAAACACTGAAAAAATGTCATCTTGACCCGATATTGACCATGATCAAACTCTAAATTCTTAACTTAACTAGTTCCTCATCCAATGATCCAAAATACACCCGAGCCCCTCGGGACCCCATCCAATCATATCAACAAGTACAAATACACTATCCAAACTTATCCTAAGCCTCAAAACACCCACGAGCATATCATAACAAAGAATCGAGGCTCAAACCAACTAGAATTTTTCTTAAGTGTTTAAATCTTTATTCTTTCAAAAGAGTGTCCAAATCACACGTAAACACTTCGGATTACTTTCAAATTTTTTCACAAGTGCAATTCAACTATATAGACCTATCCAAAGTCTCGGAACAGTAATTGTGTCCAATAACATCAAAGTCAATTCTTGATCAAACTTTTGAACTCTTAAGTTCTTCAAATTTCCAACTTTTAATAAATAGTGTCACATCTTTCTAGGAACCTCCAAAATCAAATTAGAACATATGTACAAGTCCAAATTCATCATACGAACCTATCATAACCATAAAAACTTGATTCTGATTCTGTTTAAATCTTGGTAAACTCTTCCAACATAGAACTTTGAAATCGAGAGTCATTCTACCAAATCAATTCCGAACTACTCAAAAACTAAAAACGACCATACACGCAAGTCATAATACATCATATAAAGATACTCAAAGTCTTAAACTACCGAACAGATTACTAGAGCTCAAAATAACCGATTGGGTGGTTACAATAATGAATCTTGGTATTATTTTTTAGGATCGGGTTGCACATCCTAACGGTTAGTGATATGTTTATTTGGGATGGGGTTGCATGCCACAACAGATATTGGTATTATTACTTGGGATCGGGTTGCATGCCGCAACGGATATTGATGTTATTGTTTGGAATCAGGTTGCACACACCAACAATATATGTATGTATATTTGTAGATCGGGCTGCACGCCGCAGTAAAGAAGCCACATTGAGTGTTATTAACTGTTGGTTCTGTATCCCTGTTGTATTGAGAAATTGAGTATAGATATTATTATGGGGCCCTCTGTTATGTATTTTCTGTTCTGGTTTTTATGTTAATTATTGTTTTCTCTATTATGTTATTGTTTCATTTACACTCGTATAATTTTATAGCGAGTGCCTTGTTATATCCTTATCACTACTTCACGAGATTAGGTACTACACTTACGGAGTACATAAGGTCGGTCTTACTCATACTATACTTATGCATTTCTTGTGCATATTCTGGAGTTGGTCCTAGCGACATCTTGCAGAGTTTTTGCTCAATCATATCTGTATTTAGAGACTTGAAGTAGAGTGATGTCGCCCAAATTCACACCATTGATTGGGATTGTGAAGGGGTGGATGCAATTATATTTACCCAACGTGAGTCAGGGTCAATTCCACAGAGAGCTTATATTAGATTAAGTATATATCTAGACTAAGTGTATGATATGCCTAAATTGCAATTCCACATGCTTGGTTGTTTCTTTCTACTTCTAATGATTATGCTAATGTTTGCAAATAAAAACCTAGAGAACGATATTTTTGGTGTTTTGATACGCTCAAATTACACTTAAATAAATAGTGTAAGACGGTCGATATAAAATATAATAACCCAACAAGGTTGAGTCGAATCCTTCAAGGAATAGGTCTGAAAAGGTTACTTGAATAGTGTAAAACTTGACTTAAGTTGTAATTCTACTCCTTTAGCTTAAAAAAATAATGATGTAACTGTGAATTAATAAGATAACTATTTTGTTGTGAGAATGTAATTGATTTGATTAAGGAAACCAAGGTTGTGTCCCCATCGATGGAATGTAATGCTATCGGTGTTAATATGATATATTTCTAATGGAAGGTCCCTTGATATGCAAACGGTTTCTAAGTGACTACCCAATATTTCCCAATGGTTGGGTAGTATTTTCTCTTTATGATTTTCCAAATATAAAATAGTTGCAAATAAGAATAACTAATTTATGCCAAATAGAATCCACTTATTCCTAAGCGATTCTATTAAACAAGGTTTAAAGCCTTGAGCTTTTGATATTCAATTCTACCAAACACTAACCCACTTTTCTAAGTAAAGATAGAGTAAAATGGAATTAGTCAATGTTTGCAACTACCAACAATAAATGAAGCATAAGAAATAAATAAATATCAACCAGCCATTATATATATATATATATATATATATATATATATATATATATATATATATATATATATATATATATTCAATGGTAAACACCCATTAATATTACACCCATTTAGGGTCAACAAACTTAGTATTTAAAACTAGCTACTCATACTAGAATCCAAAAAAAATCAATAAATAATGTCATAAAGCTTACAAAGATACAAGATTCTCCTTCAAAAGCTTCCAAAATAATGGTGTATACAATGCCTTCAATGTAGCCTCTTTCTAGACAAGTTGTCCCTCAAAAACCCTAGTAAATTTATTTATAATGGGCCAAAAGTCGGGGTCAAAGTTAGACAAAAATTCCCCTACAAAACACATCTGCGACCCAGAATGGTCGCAGATCTAGTATACAGTCCGTAGACTTGCAAGGTCGCCATATAATTGCACGCCCTGTTGCCCAGTTCCTCATCGCAGATCCATTATGCGGTCAGCAGACATCATAGCAAATGTGCTCTAGCAGAATCTCATGTTACGTTTATGCGGTCTTATCTAGTCCGCAGAAGAGTTATGCAACCGCATAATTGCCCACATATTCCTCTCTTCAAGAGCTGGATTAATTGCTTCAGTCTACAGTTGGTTTGCGGCCCGCATACCACTTCGGCAATCGCAGACCTGCCGTATTATTTTTCTTTTTCGTGTTCTTGGTTCTTCAAGTCTCGTACACTGCAAAACACCAAAACTTCATAAGAAATAACTAAAATGCTTTAAAAGACGAGCTAAACTATATGTAATTAGTATCAAAAGTGCCAAAATTCTACGGCACATCAACATCCCCAACTTAGACTTTTGCTTGTCCTCAAGCAACTAAAATAAAATTTATCTATCATACACTACTCCATTTCCGGCAGATCACAAAATAACAAGAACTGTAGATGGTTCTGACTGTCAGCTAAAAAATATGTAAATTCTTTTATTCACCCTTCATGGAAGACGACGACCATTCAGCAATTCGACCAATCAACTTGTAAACTTTGAGCCTCAAGCAAAATGACAGAGTGCTACCCACTGCGAAGTGTTCTCATGTATCCTATTTTAAGCACTTATCTTCTGGTAAATCTCACAATTCATGCGTGCTCACAACAAAGAAAATCCCCAACTCACAAATATGTACAGGGGATACAATCAAACACTCTTGCACTCATAAAGAAAGATAAATGCCATAAGTATCAGTCCATATTATTGTCCTTATTTTAACTCGTTTCTATCTGAGGAATAATTAGTTGTAGATCACCAAGGACTTTTCATGAGTTGTAGTGTAGGCTTCGGGAAGGATTGGACAAAGATTTGGAAATGTAGTGGCTATACCCTCCTTGAACTCAACATACAATTTGCTTCTTTACCACATAACACTTATCGTACTTCGCCGTGGGCATATATATATATATATAGATATAGTGCTACCAACAGCGAAGTGTGCACATGTATCCTACTTTAAGAACATATCTTCTACTAAATCTTGCAATTCATATGTGCTCATAACAAAGTAAATCCCCAACTCACAAATATGTATAAGGGATACAATCAAACACTCTTGCACTCGAAAAGAAAGCTAAATGCTATAAGTATGTCACGACCGTAAACCCATCCTGGTCGTAATGGCGTCTCTTGTGAAGACAAGGCCAGCTGACAAACTTCCATTTCACTTTAAACAGTTGAAATAATAAAACTCAAGTCTTTAATATGAAATAAAATCCCAAAAATAAGAATTTAACAATATAATTTGCAAAAAATAAAAACCAACACAGCCCGACATCGGGGTGTCACCAGTCATGAGAATCTAAAACAAAACTACAAGTCTGAAGTCTACTCCACTACTACATAACTGAAATAAAAGAAACTAAGATAGAGGGAGAATGCAGTGGGCTGCGAATCGCCAAGCAGCTACCTAGTAAATCTCCAAAGACCTGCTGGAACTATCAACCCTCAGGAGCAGGACCTATAGCGCCCGAATCTGCACACGGGGGTGCAGGGAGTAAACTGAGTACTCCTACTAAGTAAGTAATAAAAATAAATAAAGACTGAGTAATATAAAACCACGTAAGGCACAACATTAAGCAATATACAGGAAAAACAACTAAAAAAGTAAACTCATAATACTGCCCCTCAGGCTCAGTAACAAAAATAGAATCAGCCCCTCGGGCAATGAACAATACTAGCCCCTCGGGCTATATCTCATATCACAATGGGTACCCGCACTCACTAGGGATGTACAGACTCCGGGAGGGGCCTCTTATGGCCCAAGCGCAATATCAAGACATCTCGTAGCATCATAAACAGGCTCTCGACTTCATATCAATCTCAAGCCACCTCGTGGCGTACAATCTCAGGCCCTCGGCCTCATTATCATAATCAGTATATCACTGTTGGGGCGTGCAGCCCGACCCAAAAGTATCCTCACAACACAAGACCACGGCCTTACTTAGTTAGAATCTTATAAGCCTCTCAGACATCAGTAAAACATAAAATTCAGCTCAAAATATCTTTAAAATATTATTTAATGTGTTTTAAATAGAATAACATAGTTGAATTTTGAAAATAGTAAAAATATAGCATGACTGTGCATCAATATGAAATCAAAAGTGAGGAAAATGTCATTTAAATCCCCTATGGGTTCAAACAGTTGGCACGAAGCCCAAACATGGCATTTAGCCCAAAGTATAATAATATCAAACAATTAGCAACCAAATATACAGAAAAATAGTCATTCGGGATGGACTAAGTCATAATCCCCAATGGTGCACGACCCCACGCTCGTCATCTAGCGTGTGTGTCACCTCATCATAGCCGAATGTTGTGTAATCTGGGGGTTCATACCCTTAGAACAGCATTTAAAATCAATACTCATCTCGAACTAGCCCGAAAAGCTACTATGCAACATGCTTGCCTCTCGAACCAACTTCCGAGTGCTCCAAATCTGCCAAGTTCAGATTTTTATCATCAAATTATGCTAAACGAATGAATTCCAATTGAAAAATATCGATTTTAAGCACAAAATCCAAAATCAGTCGAACCCTGACCCCAGGGCCCGCATCTCGGAGTTAGACAAACTTTATACCAAAATGTTCTTCATCATCTCACGAGTCCATACATATAAAGAACTCGAAAATCAAAGTTCGTTTGACCCCTCAAATCATCCCTAGAAGGTCTCATAATCTCAAGCCCTAACTCCACCTTTTTCTATTGATTTTCATGAATTAGACAGTGATATTTTGTTCCTTGATCACAAATAATTGATTTTTAGGGTCCACAATACTTACCCCAATGAATAACAATGACTTTGTCTCTGCAAAAATTGACTTAAAGCTTTTTTCCCGTTCAAAAATTGTGTAAAAGGGTTTAATGATCGCGGAGGGACTAACTTATATTCTGTCCAGACATTTCCGCATCTGCGGTCATTTAATAGCATTTGCAGTACCGCTTCTGCAGTCGTGACTACTGTATATTCGGTCCTCCATTTAAAATTTGATTTTTCGTATCTACGGTTCTATATCTGCATCTGCGACATCGAAAATGCGGTCCTCCTGGCCGCTTCTGTGGTCCATCTTTTGCATGTACGGCACCACACCTACGGTCTACTAGCCGTAGGTGCGGAAATACCAGAAGCAACACAATATACAATTACAAAAATTCTTCAAACTCCCCGCCAACCATCCGAAATCACGCCGAGGCCCCCGGCACCTCAACCAAAAGAACCAACATATCCCGTAACCTTATTCAAACTTGTACCAATCTTTAAAACACCCAAAACAACATCAAAACCACCAATATTCATCGAATCCAAGCCTACGGTTCTAAATTCTTCCGCATTCCGCTTTTGATCAAAACATCAAACAAACCACGTCCAAATGACCTAAAATTTTTCACAAACATCCCAAATGACATTAAAAAGCTACTGCAATTTTCAGAATTCCATTCTGACCCCTATATCAAAATCTCATCTATCAACCAGAAAAATGCCAAAAACTCAATTCCGCCAATTCAAGCCTAAATCTACTCCGGACCTCCAAAACACATTCCAATGACACTCCTAAGTCCCAAATCATCTCCTAAAGCTATCTGAACCTTCGAAACTCACATCCGATCCCTCTAACACATAAGTCAACATCCGGTTGACTTTTCCAACTTAAGTGTTCTTAAAAGAGACTAAGTGTCTCAAACTTTCTCAAAACCTGTCCAAACCCGAGCTAACCACCCGATCATACATAAAATCGATAATTAATGCAAATAGAAGCAGAAATGGGAAAATGGGGTGGTAACTCATGAGACGACAGGTCGGGGCGTCACAAAGTATCAGTCCATATTCTTGCCCTTATTTTAATTCACTGCTATCTCAGGAATAAATGGTTATAGATTACCGAGGAATTTTCACGAATTGTAGTGTAGGCTTCGGGATGGGTTGGACAAATATTTGGGAATGTAGTGGCTATACCCTCCTTGAACTATACATATACTTTGCTTCTTTACCACATAGCACTTATTGACCTCGAGTTACTGACATAGACCCACCTCAAAGTAGTTTTTCAGTTTTCACATGTCTTCACTCCATTTCTCTCTTACATACATATATATATGTGTGTGTGTGTGTGTGTGTGTATATATGTATGTATATATGTATGTATATATATATATGTATATATGTATGTATATATATATATGTATGTATATATATATATATATGTATATATATACACACACAAATGTTATTATTTTGTTTTTCCTTTAGAGCTTGAGTATCTTCATATATACAACTTTGAGGTTTTTGTTTTGTTGTTTTTCTTCTACTCATAGTAGGAAACCTTACCAACTTCCACTTAGCATCGACACCCCCAACTTAGGCTTTTAGCCTCATTCTTAATAGTTCGATGAAGGATGGGTTTGAAAGAGGGAATTTTGTTTTTCCTTTAGTGCTTGAGTATCTTCATATATACAACTTTGAGGTTTTTGTTTTGTTGTTTTTCTTCTACTCATTGTAGGAAACCTTACCAACTTCCACTTAGCATCGGCACCCCCAACTTGGGCTTTTAGCCTCATTCTTAATAGTTCGATGAAGGATGGGTTTGAAAGAGGGAATTATTTCACAAAGGGTTAAAAGTTTATAATGTGGTAGCCAAATAAAAGGTTAAAAGCTCAACGGGGGTAACTAGGGTAATTGATGTACCAGGGATTCAATTTGGTCACAATTATCTAGCAATCACAAAGAGAGCCTAAGATCATTTCAACACTCAATCATTAACTTGAGAGTTGCATTAAGAAACCAACCGGGCAAGTTCTAGACATCACAAGTTAAGCATATGCATTATCTATACAAATCCTCATTCGCTCACAACGCAAGAACTATTCGACTCAGCATAATTTCCGCCCTCAAGCGAATGCAAGGCAACTCAAAGCTTCATCACATGATATTTGAGATTCTGAGTAAGCATAAAGTCAGAGAGCAAGCCTCGAGTTCACAAGAATGACTAATTGTTTATTTACAAAATTAGAAGGGGCAATTTATCCAACAAAAACTTATCACATGGTTGAAGCTAGAACAACAACACCAAACAAGTCAAAACGTTTTGTGCTACCACTATTGTTCTACTATTACACTCTCACAAAAGAATCCGGCAAAGAAAAACCAAGGGGAATCCACTGCTATCTACAAATCTACACTATTAAAGTAAAGAGTTTATATACAAGCTTCACACAAAAAAATTTGACTACCCCACCCCAACCAAAAAGCATGCATTGGCCCCAATGCATTGAGAAAGTAAGAGCAATATTTAGGGGCTTCCTGGGGTGCACTAGGAGCTAGGAGAGACTGGAACTTCTAGGGAAGCTACGGGGTCAGATGCTGTCACTGTGGGAGCAGCAGGGGGATCCTCTGACTGGACAATAGATGGAGCATCTGAAGTGGTCGTGGGCCTGGAAGCTGACACTATGGAAGCAGCAGGTGGAACCTGAGATTGTGTAGTAGTGCCTAGGACCAATATAGGAACCTATGCCATTTGCAAAGCTGGGTCTTGGACTTGGGAGCTGCTACCTCACCCATTGATGACTGTGTAGTTGAAGAAGTGTTTTGGCGACCATATCTACAAGGGAATGCACAATAGCTGTCTGCACATCTACTTCATCCTCATCCGGTGTCTCTATAAAGACAGCAATTTGCTTGCCTTTGTTGCTCTACTGACCCTCATCCTCCTCAATTAACCCTTCCTCATCAGTTTCCCCCACAGACATACTAAATTCCTCTTCTAAATATGAAGCATGTGAATCCTTAGTACCATGGCTCACCTCAGGGTTTACCTCAGCTGACATGAGGTTGTTGAAGCTAAGGCCACGGCTAGGAAACTTGGAGGTACCAGTGTCGTACTCCCCTGCCTCCGAAAGAAGAGAGGTAAAATCAAACTCCAGGTTTTGCATTTTGAGCAGCTCTAACTTTAGCTCAGCCACCTTCTTCTTAAGTTTAGGCATGTCCCCAACTTCTCCTTGCTCAACCCTCTCAAGACACGATTCAAATTCTTTAGTTGATCCTCATAAGATAGATGATGTTTTTGAAGATCAGTGACTGAGGTTTGGATCAAGGCCAGTACTTGCCGGATGAGAGATGGAAGTACTTTTAGTAATTTGTCTACTTTCGCATTTGCATGTTGTGCCAGTAGACCAAGCTTTGAGAGAACTAGCAATGAGGTAGGTAGTGGTGCAGTGAATGGTCTAGGAGTGGATGTGGAAGTGGCTCGTACGTAAAGAGTGTTTGATGAGGTAGCAGGTACTGCTGAGCCTGGAGGAGGAGTGACTGAAGGCTCTGTTGGATTGTCGACCACTGTGTTTATAACATCATTTATCCTGGTGATGTTGATATCCTAAATAGCTTTTGCTATGCAATCATGTTTGGGAACAGAAGGAACCGTCACAACTTTACACAAGGCATGGATTAGGCATGGAAAAGAGAGCGAAGTTGTTGTCTAGTTCGCTTGCATCCCAATATCATGGTATATAATCTCTCCCACATCAACCTTGATGCCTGTCATGATGCATGCAATTAGAATTGCCTTCTTGATGCTTATGTCTGCTTCATTCCTTGAGGGCATTAGACAGGAATAGACAAAACTTAGCTAGTACCGACCTTCTCGAGTAAGATCCTTGTTGTGGATCATTTGGCATGGTGCAATCCAGGGCAAAGTTCCCTTGGCTATGACAGAGGCTACCCAAGAATGCTTGAATTCCTTTTTTTTTAAGCTTTTCGTCATATTCTGCGGTGCGTGTTTCCCAATCCTCAAAGTATACATCATTGATTGACCCTACATCACAGAGGACATCAACTCCATGGACTAAAACAAAGTCCAGGAACCTATGGTTTCTCTTTTGTTCTTCGTTCTTGGATGTAGTATAGGCAGCATAGAATTTCCTCATGAGTATCTCGTTGTACTCTCTTGGGACCTTAATGAAGGACTCCCACCCCCCTCTTTTCGATGTTTTCTAGTACATGGGTATAGTGTTCTTTTAAGCCGTTCACACTTAGCTGCTTTTATTCAAGGATTTTTCTCTTTCCTAAGCCTTCCTTGTTCAAGGTCTGGAGCCAGAAAGCCCAAACCTGAGATCTTCATCACTTTTTTAGAGTGCTTTAGCATGGAGGTCAACAAGTGGCACAAGATCAGTCTGTGCCTCCTCTTCAGACTGGGAGGGATGCTCAAATATCCTTCTGGATGTGTTAGTTCAGGTGCGTTTGGATTGCTGTGCTTGTTGGCTTAGGGCAGCAGTTCGTTTGTTTCCTCGAGCGAAAGGTGATCGAAATGCGAGAGACTTCTTTGGTGCCATTCTTGTCAATGAATCAATGGTTAACTAGGTTACATAGCATTGGATACATATTGAGAGAATTTAAAAGAAGCAAGAATCATTTGCGATGAGTTATACGATCGTATAACAATTCTACGAGCTGCAAATCCATCGTAAAATTACACAACTTAGAAGCCAAGGAAGAATGCGATTGAAACAAGGACCACAGAACAAGCAGATGTGGCAAAAATCTGGCTTAATTTGCGATAATTTGGCGGTCCGAAAAATAATCTGCGATCGCAAACCCAACCGCATAAGTTTTTCTCAACAGGCTACCTAGGACACCAAATGCGAGTACTCTACGGACCACAAACCAATTATGCGGACCACAAAGATTGTCATCCTAATCAGTTATGCGCACCACAAAGATTGTCATCCTAATCAATAAATCAACCCACTCGTTTTACAGAGCTTCTAACATCCAAATTCGAAAATTTCACACCTATGACATGGAAAATTTTCCCACCTTGTTCTTTACTCCTATTATGCAGATTAAATTCTTGGAACCCAGTTTACCCCAACCTCAATTTCCCTAAAATAATGATTCTTACACCAATTATACACACATTGATACCCACAGTAAGGGTTTGAGAAGAAGGGGAAAAAATATACAAACAAATGCTTTCTTTCGTGTAATTAAGCAAGAGAGGGAGGACATTTACATACCAGATATCTGAGTAGTTGAAGAATTTGCTCTGAGACATGAACCAGGTGACCTCTTTCTATGCAATTCTATTTATCTTTTTGTGATTTTGTGTTGTTAATCCGATGTTTTTGGTCTTTTCTTGTTCTTCTTTGTTTGAACTCATTTGTGTTGTACAGTGCTTGTGTGTGAGTGAGAGTAAGTGTATGTGACTAAAATGTGGAGGGATTAGGGTTTAATACCTGAGAGTTCTACGGTGGAATAGTGGGTCACATAACACATTATGTGGTCGCATGTGTTATGTGACGAGTTAGAGACAACTTGGCTAAGATCCACTTCGCAATGCATTTTGCAATCGCATATATATTATGTAGGCCGCAGAAATGAAAATACCACCGCATTTTGGAGGACCAAAATTGAATTTTCTTCTCAGTGTGTCTGCGAGCACTATGCGATCAACAAAGCCATTATGTGATCGCATAGTTACCGCAGACCACATGTCCTTCTTTCCTTCATTCTTCTCAGTCCTTGCACCATGTTTCATTGTATTTTGAGCTACCTACATTCTAACACACACGTCAAACTGCTCAACACTAACAACTAAACCTACATAAATTAAAATCTAACAAAAGAATGTTACCACACATGTGTTGCCTCCCAAGAAGCGCTTGATTTAACATTGCGGCACGACGATGTTGACCCTATTTGGGCTAATCAACGGTGGGGACTAGTGTAGAACTATCCTTGAGTGCAACTTGTTCTACCAAGTGCCTTTCTCCTATGGTACCGAGGTAATGCTTGACCCGTTGGCCATTTAATTTGAAAGTTCGAGTCCAATCCTTCGACTCCAATTCAATAGCGCCAAACGGGGACACATTCACAACTTTGAATGGGCGAGACCATTTGGATTTGAGTTTACCCAAAAATAACTTGAGTATTGAGTTAAAGAGTAAGACCAAGTCGCCGGCTTTGAATTCCCGCTTCAAAATCTTCTTGTCCTGAACAAAATTCATTCTCTCCTTATACATGGCGCACTCTCATAGGCATGGAGACGAAATTCTTCAATCTAATTAAGTTGTGTCATCTTATGTTAGCAGCTTCAGCCCATTGCCCATATGGCTTTGTGTTCAAGCTCCACTGGCAAGTGACATGCCTTACCAAAAACCAACTGGTATGGTATGGTGCCAATAGGAGTCTTAAATGTTGTGCGATACGCCCACAATGCATCGTCTATATTCTTTGACCAGTCAGTCCTGTTTGCATTAATAGTTTTTTCTAGGATGTTTTTGATCTCCCTGTTGGAAACTTCAACCTAGCTGCTCGACTAAGGATGATAAGGGGTGGCCACCTTATGCTTGACTCCATACTTTTCGAGTAGCCGGTGAAGGCCTTGTTGCAAAAGTGAGAACTACCATCGCTAAGGATGGCCCTGGGGATACCAAACCGCGTAAATATGTTCTTTAAGAAAGTGGTCACACTCCTTACCTCTTTGTTGGGCAAGTCAATTGCCTCGACCCATTTGGAGACGTAGTCCCCTGCCACCAAGATTTATGTCATGACATAAGTGCTTAAAAAAGGACCCATGAAGTCTATCCCCCATACATCAAAGATCTCGACCTCTATTACAAAGTTCATAGGCATCTCATGTATTCTAGAAATTGACCCTTGTCTTTGATATTGATCATATACCTTGACCATTTGATTGGCATCTTGGTATATAGATGGCGAATAGTAGCTGCATTCAAGCACTTTTGCCACAGTATAGTTTCTACAATGATGGCCCCTTACCGGGGAGTCATGACAAGCTTTGAGAATTTGCATTACCTCATCTTTCGGAACACAACACTGAATGATGTTGTCGGCACAAATACGGAACATAAAGGGTTCCTCCCAATAGTTTAACTACAATCCCGCAAAATTGTTTCTTTTGATAAGCTTCCAACCCATCGGGAATAAGGTCACTAACCAAGAAGTTAGCGATGTCGGCATATCAAAGAGCGGAGGTGCTAGAAAATGCCAATATGTGCTCATTTGGAAAGGCATCATTAATTTGAAGATCTTCTTTTGGTCTCCCTGGCTCTTCAAGACTAGATAGGTGATCCACAACTTAATGCTCTGTCCCTTTCCTATCCTTGACTTCAAAGTCAAACTCTTGTAACAAAATAAACCACCTAATCAATTTTGTTTTAGCGTCCTTTTTCGCCATAAGATAGCGGAGAGCAACATGATTGGTGTAAACTATCACTTTGGACCCCAACAAATAGGCCCAAAATTTTAAAAAGCATAGATAATGGCAACCAGTTCTTGCTTAGTCACAATGTAATTCATTTGTGCGCCATTGAGTGTTTTGCTTGCATAGTAGACAGGATGAAGGATCTTGTTATGTCATTGACCAAGCACCGCCCCAATAGCTACACCGCTGGCGTAACACATGAGTTCAAATGGAAGGGGCCAATCAGGTATGACAATAATAGGTACTGTGGTGAGCCTTTCTTTCAATTCCTCAAAAGCTTTGAAACACTTCTCATCGAAGTCAAACTTAGCATTTTTTTCAAGGAGCTTTCACATGGAGTTGCAATTTTAGAGAAGTCCTTGATAAACAACAACAACAACCCAGTATAATCCCACAATTGGGGTTTGGGGAGGGTAATATATACGCAGACCTTACCCCTACCCCGAGGGGCAGAGAAGCTGTTTCCAGGAGACCCTCGGCTCAAGAAAAAAACAAGGGATGATATATTAGTACTAGTAATAGACTCATAATAAAATAACATAAAATACAAAACAAAACATAAAATAACAAAATAATAGAAATATAAGGAATATAGGAAATACAAGAAAGAGGAAAGTATACTAATATCTAGCATATACAGCCCTACCTCGGTAGCTGATCAGTAGCATCCTAAGCTTAATTCCTAACTGGCTAGTCTCACTCTAGAGCACTGTGTTAATATTCCCAACTTTCCCCTAACTACAACCTTAATGTTCGACCTCCACAATCCCCTGTCAAGGTCCATGTCCTCAGTAATCCTAAGTCGCGTCATTTCCTGCCTGATCACCTCTCCCCAATACTTCTTAGGTTTCCCTCTACCTCTCCTCGTGCCCACCACCACCAGTCGCTCACAACTTCTCACCAGTGCATCAGTGCTCCTCCTCTGAATGTGCCCGAACCATCGGAGTCTTGCTTCCCGTATCTTGTCCTTTATGGGGGCCACGCCCACCCTCGTCTCAAATATTTTCATTCCTAAACTTATCCATCCTTGTATGCCCACGCATCCACCTCAACATCCTCATCTCTGCTACTTGCATCTTCTGGATATGTGAGTTCTTAACCGGCCAACACTCGGTCCCACACAATATTGTCGGTCTAACCACTGCTCTATAAAACTTACCTTTTAGTAACGGTGGCACTTTCTTGTCACACAGGACTCCCGTTGCTAACTTCCACTTCATCCACCCCACCTCTATACGGCGTGTGACATCCTCGTCGATCTCCCCGGTCGCCTTGATAACTGACCCCAGGTACTTGAAACTAACCCTCTTAGGGATAATTTGAGAGTGAAGCCTCACTTCCACTCCCGCGTCTGTTGGCTCGTGTCCAAATTTGCACTCGAGATATTTCGTTTTCATCTTGCTCAACCTGAAACCTTTAGACTCAAGGGCCTGTCTCCAAACCTCTAGCCTCTTGTTGATGCCGCGTCTTGTTTCATCAGTTAGGACTATGTCATCAGCAAATAGTATGCACCATGGCACCTCCTCTTGAATATTATGTG
This sequence comes from Nicotiana glauca, assembly GCA_026770625.1. Taxonomy (NCBI): domain Eukaryota; kingdom Viridiplantae; phylum Streptophyta; class Magnoliopsida; order Solanales; family Solanaceae; genus Nicotiana; species Nicotiana glauca. The sequence goes on along the minus strand of MU708846.1, from coordinate 70,587 downwards.
TTATGGCATCCATCACTAGGGCAAATAGGAAAGGGCTGAACGCAGACCCTTGGTGCAACCTCGTAACAACCGAAAAATGCTCGAAATCGCCTCCTACTGTCCTAACCCGAGTCTTAGATCCATCATACATGTATTTAATCACCCTAATGTAGACAACCGGGACCCCTTTAACCTTTAAGCATCTCCATAAGACCTCTCTAGGAACCTTGTCGTACGTTTTCTCTAGATCGATAAACACCATGGGGAGATCCTTCTTCTTATCTCTGTATTTTTCCACCATCCTCCTAATAAGGTAGATAGCTTCTGTGGTAGATCGCCCCGGCATAAACCCGAATTGGTTGTCTGAAATAGACATCGTCCTTCGTACTCTCATTTCTACCACTTTCTCCTAAACTTTCATGGTATGACTCAGTAATTTGATACCCCTGTAGTTGTTACAGCTCTGAATATCGCCTTTGTACTTATACAATGGAACCATTATACTCCACCTCCACTCGTCAGGCATCCTATTAGTCTGGAATATAACTTTAAACAGCCCAGTAAGCCATTCCAATCCTGCACTACCTACACACATCCAAAGTTCAATCAGAATTTCGTCTGGCCCTGTAGCTCTGCCCCTCCTCATCTGACGCATTGCCTCCATGACCTCATCGACCTCAATGTTCCAACAATTACTTAATTCATATGGGTTGTCTGCATTCCTCAAATCCCCTAGTACAATATCCTGATCCCCTTCTTCATTCAGAAGTTTATGAAAGTAGGTCTGCTATCGCCTCTTAATCTGGTCATCCCCCATCAAAACTTTTCTGTCATCATCTTTTATGCACCTCACTTGGTCCAGATCCTGAGCCGTCCTCTCTCTTGCCTTGGCGAGTCGGAATAGCTTCTTCTCCCCACTTTTGTTCCCTAGCTCCTCATATAGACGAGCAAAAGCTGCCGTCTTAGCCTCCGTTACTGCCATCTTTGCCTCCTTCATAGCAACCTTATATCTCTCATTGTTCGCTCTCTTCTCATCCTCGCCAGTGATCCCTACTAACCGCTGGTAAGCCACCTTCTTCGCTTCCACTTTACCTTTTCTATACCTTGCTTGGAAATTTTGTGGCCCATAATGATACCCTCATCTACCATGAAGTGGCATTTTTTCCAATTTAGCACAAGCATTGTTTCCTCATATCTTTTGAGCACTTTCCCAAGGTTGTCAAGGCAATGCTCAAAGGAATCACCCCTACAGAAAAATCATCCTTGAACACCTCTAAGAAATCCTCCACCATGTCAGAGAAGATTGACATCATGCATCCTTGGAAAGTAGCTGGAGCATTGCATATCCCAAATGGCATCCGGATAAAAGAAAAAGTTCCATACAAGCCTGTAAATGTTGTCTTCTCTTGATCTTCTAAGGAGATATTGATTTGGTTATAGCCAAAATACCCTTCTAATAAGAAATGGAATGACCTTCCCGCTAGCCGATCAAGCATTTGATCAATAAAAGGCATAGGCAAATGGTCCTTGCAAGTAGCACTTTTTAGCTTCCGATAGTCTGTGAAAACTCTCCACCCAGTCACTATTCTAGTTGGGATAAACTTATTTTTGTCGTTTTGAATCACAGTCATGCCTCCTTTCCTTGGCACATATTGCACCGAACTCACCCAAGAACTATCGGCAATGAGGTAGTCATCTAACCATTTGATTATTTCTTTCTTCGCCACCTCTTGTATAGAATGGTTTAACCTTAGTTGATGATCCACGATAGGTCTACTCTCTTACTACAATTGTATCTTGTGCTCACAAATTTCGGCAAGAATCCCTCGGATGTCTGCTATTGTCAACCCAGTGGCCTATCTGTGCTCCCTCAAGATATTCAATAGTTGTTCAACCTGAAAATCATTCAACAACGAAGAAACAACCACATGTAGAGTGTCATTAGAGCCAAAAAATTTATACCTTAAGTGCGGTGGAAGTGGCTTGAGCTCGAGTTGTGGCAGCTCGATAATTGAAGGCTTAGCGGGAGGAGTGACTCTATTCTCTAAGTCGAAAGAAAGTTTCTTTGGTGAATAAGTGTAGGACCCAAGCCCTTCCAGTGCATTCACCGATTCCATATGTCCTTTTATATCTTCACAATCAACACTCGATTTCATCCTCGACCTCATCAAAAATATCAATGACTGAGATGCTTTCATATGCATTGACAATTTTATACCCTTACTTTCTTGAAAAATAACCTCTTTGTCATTAACTCGAAACTTGTTCTCATTTCCTTCCGAATACATGAGTGCTCTTCCGGTAAAAAGGAATGGTCTACCCAAAATGATAGGGATTTCTTTATTAACAGCACAATCAAGTATCAGAAAGTCAGCAGGGAGAAGGAATTTTCCCAATTTCACGAGAACATCATCAACAATGCCCATCGGTCTCTTTATTGAACGATCGTCCATTTGTAACCTCATACTTGTAGGCCTCGGCGTACCTAACCTCTCTTTCTTATAAATACCACAAGGCATTAAGTTGATGCTAGCCCCATTATCGTAAAGAGCTCGTGCAAAGTTGTGCAACCCGATAGTGTATGGAATGGTAAAAGCTCCCGGGTCTTCTTTCTGTTGAATGCTGGTTGTTCCAATGATGGAACTAACTCGGTGAGTAACATTCACTACTTCATTCTTGGTGGTTTTCTTCTTTGTGATCAATTCTTTTAAATACTTAGCAAAACCCGACATCTCTTGAAATGCTTCGACAAATGGAATGTTTAACGATAATTTCTTGAGAATGACATAGAACTTTTTGAGTTTGCTATCATCAACCCTCCAAGAAAGTCTTTGAGGAAAAGGAGGTGGAGGCCTAGGAATTGGTGCAAGAGTTTTTGGTGCCTCTATTAGCTTTTTCTTAACCTCCCCATAATTAACTTCTTGAGTTCTCACCTTTTTTAGGAGTCTTTCAACTTCAACAACAATTGGCACCTCAACTTGTGCCTCGTCTTCTTGTTCAGAATCTTCCACTTCAACTACTTGTTCATTCTCTCCTTGAAGTAGTTTCCCACTTCGAGTTGTGATTTCCGTACAATGCGAGGTTGAGCCACTGCCACTATCATTTGGGTTTGCAATTATGTCAATTGGGAGTGTGCCCTTTTGCTTTGGATTTTGCTCTCTTGAGAGATCTCTCATTTGCATCTCCAACATTTGAATAGATATGGTATGAGATCCCACAAGCTCGGTCATATTCTTCATTGAAGTGTCGAATCTTTCTTGATTTTGCAATACTCGTTCAAGCATGTTTTCCAACTTGGAATCACTTAAAGAACTTTCCTCCCAATTCGGAGAGTTGGAATATTGCCCCTTTGGTGGAACATAGGGGTTTGAGCTTCAATTTGAAAAGTTGTTGTTACTTTCACTCCAATTCCCTTGATTTTACTATCTTGGTCACTTCGCCACTGTTGGTTGCCTTGGACTTGCGGGTCCTTGAGAGTTGTTGACATAATTTGCTTCCTCGTAATCATCATTTGATATGGGTAGAACATCTTCCACCATGTTCACCTTTTCTGTTTGGCTTTCAGTGAACATCTTCATCAACACATTGACGTTGCTGGCGAGCCCGACAATTACTTGATCTCTTTCTTGGATCTCCTTAATCATGTTGGTCAAAGAAGGAGTACATATGTAATTCCACCCATGGTTTCCTCTGAGTTCCAAGCTTGGTTAAGTTTTGCTATTTTGTCAAGGAATTTTATGATCCTCGCAAATGTTTTATCCATAAAAGATCCACCAACTACATGTTTTGCTATAGATTGATTCATAGGATCCAAGCCCATGTAAAATTTCTCTAACAAGATAGTATCCGGAAAACCATGATTTGGTGACCTCACTAAATATAGCTTGAATCTATCCCATGCCTCGTATAGGTGTTCTCCCGATAATTGCTTGAAAAAGAAAATTTTATCCCGGAGATCAGACTTCTTGCTTTGCGGGAACCATTTAGCTAGGAAAGCTCGGACGAGTTCAGGCCAAGAATGATTTGAATTAGGTGGTAGATTTTGGATCCATTTCCTTGCCTCTTTGGCTAGTTAGTACTTGAACACCCTCAGCCTTAGAGAATCATCTGAGACGTTATTGTTCTTGTGCATCGCACACACAACCATGAAGTTTCTAAGATATTGTGTCGGATCGTCATCGGTGGAATTTCTAAAAAGCCCCTCTGCCTTGAGCATTAGGATTAGACCATGTTCCACCTTGAAGGTGGCAGCGTCAACTCTTCAAGGGACAATGGCATTTGTATCCTCATTATATGTAAGGCCCTGGAATATTTCGCTAAGTAAATTAGGATTTTGTGGTGCTATGTAGGCTAATTCTAATGTTTTATGTGCTATTAACATGATGGGAATCAATTGTATTTGGTATATAAGTGTATAAGTCTTTTAATAAGTAATGTGGGGTCCAAGGAAAGGCCTAAGTCTAAGTCAAATTGGTAAATTTTCATAATAGGCTAAAATTCCAAATGAGTTCGCACAAGTCCCTACTTTGAACGATCATATATAAATATTTATAAGGTTTTACATGATGAAAAACCTATAATATGAAATTTCTTTGAGTCTAGTTTCCAACCCTTCAAACCGTTCATCATTTTGACATTCCTACAAAAAGTTATGATCAAATTACCAAAGGCTGGAAAAATACAATCCTGTGTCAAATCTGTGATCGCAAATATGTCGCATTTCTGACTCTGCGATCGAAGATCTGTTGCAGATTGGGCCAGGGTTACCCAGTTTTGGGCACCTATTTTGCGATGCATTCTGCGGCCCACACTCATTTTTTGCGGTCCATTCTGCTATCGCAGACCCTGTTTCGGAGGTTTATTTTTCCTATGTTTATAACCCGACCCCATTTTTATAAATAGGTTGAGGGGCTTTATTTGGGGTTATTTCATACGAATTTTAGAGAGAGATGAGAGCATATATATAGAGAAAGGAGGAGCCTAGATTCATAATCATCCAAATCTTGCTCAAGTCTTCAAGAATCAAGGAAGATAACCATAGATTATCCTCTATCCGAGTAAGTCCTACTTCCAAAGTTTTATGCAAGAGGTTAAACGTTCAAATATGTTGTGGAGTTAGAAATAGGCCATGCATGTGGTACTAAGTTGTATAATGTGATGTCAAATAACTAATATGGGTAGTTCATGCTAAAATTGGTTGAGGGAGGAAGGAATTTCCATTTCTAAACCTTGTAGACTACTTCACATGTTAGGTGTTTGATGAAATTCCTAAGAGAGTTACACCATGGGTAATCTTCCTAATTATTAATTGGTTTTCGCTATCTCCTTATAGATTGTTATTACTAGAGGTGTTGGTATATTGTAGAAACTTAAGGGAAAGCTCTTTGAGGTATGTATGGCTAAAACCCCCTTTTATTAGAAATCAAGCTCCGTTGGTGTATATGCAAATGTGGTAAGACTGAAATTGCATTGATGAATTGATTGTTATTTCACATGAATTGGTTTTGCAACTGTGTATACGTGATAGGGGTGCCTCAATATGTTTAATATACTATTCTTGCTAATTTAAAGATGAGTGAAGAATATAAACCATGTGTTGGAGTGCCTATACCTCAATGTCAGGATTCAAATTGAGATTGCCATGCCAACTATGTGAACTCTTATCTATGTTTACGCTTGAATTGCTCTTGTTTGTACCTGTTATCCTAAATTGCAATATTTGTATTGAAAGTGGACATGATGTGGAAATTGTGGCCCTAAGTGCCTATGAAATAATATATGTGAAACAAAAATTGAAGTGAGACGATTAATGGAAAAGGTTTATGTCTTGCTAAGATGGCTTAGCCGATAGGGCTATGATCGGACGCCATACTACACACATGGTGGTATTGTGCTGATATTAAAATCAAAAATTGAGGATGAAATTTTGATTAAGGTAACGTCTTTGTAAGACGACTTAGCCGATCGGGCCGTGATCGAACGCCATGTTATACACACATGGTGGTAATGTATTGATAATTGAAATTGGAAAGTGAGAGTGAAATAATGGTAACATCTCGGGCAGACGGCTTAGCCGATCAGTCCGTGATCAGACTCCGCTCAAGGAAGTGGTGGTAATGTGGATAATGATGCAACAATATGGAATTCACCAAACTAAAGTTATGGAAATTGTGTGAAAGCTATGTGATCCCTTATTTGTATTTGATGATCTGGTGATTGTTTAAAGCTTTGTTGATCCTTAAGATTTCTTTATTCTTGTATGGTTGTGTTTTCTAATGAGATGGTGTTTAGTTATACATACTAGTGCTATTCGACGCCACTAACATCCTTTTTGCCGTGGGAGCTATATCTTTAAATTGAAGTAAGTGTTTCCATAGCAAGCAGTGTTGGTCGTAGCTAGTGTCGTATCTTCCTTTCAACTGACTTGGTTAGCCCCACTTCATTTTGGGGTCCTGTTTCATCTGTTTATCATGTACTTTGTATTTGAGGTACAGCGGTGCCTTGTTTCCAGCATTTTCATATTGTTCTTCAGTTGTATTTAGAGGATCCGTAGGCAAATTGTGCGTGGAGTTTGATAATGGGGAATTGAATTAGAAATATTGATATTTGGCAAAGATGTATAAAAGTTGTAATATTTTTCTTGAAAATTATGAATGAAATTGCTAATGGAAAGGAAATGGAAGTCGTTAATGATATATGTACAAAGTATGATTAATGGAGTTCATCTCTTTTTTATTCATGAATTAGTTTGGGTATAATGAAACATAACAGGCTTGCTCAGTCAGGTTTACTCGGTCCTCGGATTTTGAGGCATGATAGTATACTTATCTATATCTGCAAAAGGGTTCTCTTCATCGAAGTCGGCCATGTTTACCTAATAACACCAAGCAAAGCAAGCAAAGTGTGATGGAATAGAAGAAGACGTAAAGTGAAGCACAAACTAAAAAGTAATTTAAAAACCGTATTCCCCGGCAATGGTGCCAAAATTTGATGTGCTCAAATTATACTTAAATAAATAGTGTAAGTCGGTTGGTGTCAAATATAATAAACCAACAAGGTTGGGGTCAAATCCCATAGTGAATATGTGTGAAAAGGTTAATTGAATAGTGTGAAACTTGATTTAAGTCGTAATTCTACTCCTTTAGCTTAAAAAGAGAATGATCTAATTGTGAATTAACAAGATAACTATTTTTTTGTGAGAATGTAATTAATTTGATTTAGGAAATTAAGGTTGTGTCCCCATTAATGGAATGTAATGCTATCGGTGTTAATACAATACATTTCTAACGAAAGTTCCTTTGATATGCAAATGGTTTCGAAGTGACTACCCAATATTTCCCAATGGTTGGGTAGTATTTTCTCTTTATTATTTTTCCAAATATAAAAGATTTGCAATTAAGAATAACTAATTTATGCCAAATAGAACCCACTTATTCCTAAGTGATTTTATGAAACAAGCATTAAAGCCTTGAGTTTTTTATATTCAATTCTACCAAACCCTAACCCACTTTTCCAAGTAAAGGCAGAGTAAAATGGAATTAATAAATGTTTGAAACCACCAACAATAAATGAAACATAAGAAATGAATAAATATCAACCAACCATTATATATATTCAATGGTAAATAATGTAAACACCCATTAATATTACACCCATTTAGGGTCCATAACCTTAGTATTTAAAACTAGCTACTCATACTAAAATCCAAGAAAAAAGTAATAAATAAAGTTATAAAGCTTACAGAGATACAAGATGCTCCCTTCAAAAGCTTCCAAAAAAATGGTGTATTCAATGCCTTCAATGTAGCCTCTTTTTCAGACAAGATGTCCCACAAAAACCATAGTAAATCTTTTATAATGGACCAAAAGTCGGGGTCAAAGTTAGACAAAAGTGCCCCTGCAGAACACATCTGCGACTGCAGAATGGTCACAGATCATGTATGTGGTTCGCAGACTTGCAAGGTCGCCGTATATTGCACGTCATGTTGCCTAGTTCCTCATCGCATATCCATTATACGGTCCACATTATACGACCGCAGACATCATCGCAAATGTGCTCTCGCAGCATCTCATATTTTATTTATGTGATTGTTATGCGGTCCGCAGAAGCATTATGCGACCGCATAATAGACTGCATATTCCTCTCTTCAAAAGATGGATCAACTGCTTCAGTCTGCGGTTGGTTTGTGGCTCACATACCACTTTTGTGGTCACAGACCAATCGCATTTCTGCTCTTCTATGGTTTTTTTTTTCTTCTTTTTCGTGTTCTTGGTTCTTTAAGTCTCATACACTGTAAAACACCAAAACTTCATTAGAAATAACTAAAAATGCTTTAAAAGACTACCTAAAGTATATGTAATTAGTATCAAAAGTGTCCAAATTCTACGGCACATCATGTTGTTGTTGTTCAAGTTTATAAAAGGTCTAGGGTTGTGACTTCCACCTAGGTGGTTACCTAACGGATTGTCGGTTTTAGGGCAAGTTTGATTGGTCGGGGTCGTAATATAGAATTTACATCCAACTACCCACTCAATACCTCTGTAGCTGGAGTGGTTTTGTGTTGGAACCAAACACACACGCAAGTATACGTGGTCATCAAGTAATAACGTGACTCGAAAGTCGGATGTAGAACCCACAAACACTTAGATTGACCGTTAACTAAGAAAACTAAAATCAATTAATTATGCAAGATATTTAAAAGTGACATTTTTCTATTAATCTACTATTGCGGAAATCAAACAAATAACAACTAAATTATCAACAATGCAATTTTGCATGACGAGATTTTACTTCAGAGGAGATGGAAATTCCAAGGTTGTGGTTGGTTTATCAATCCTATTAAGTTCAATAATCACACTCGCTAATCCAGATTATCAATGGTTCCTTATTAACCGGATATTTTATATTAATAGCATGTTCCCACAATACTACTTGCCTGCCCACAATATATCAATCCTATATTCCTATGGTATTGAGTCTATTATGAATGAACATAATATGTTATTCAATTAAGCGAGACTGTTAGGTGTATTCCGATCCTAACCGCGAAATCTTCCCCCGAGCTACAAGTTTAGAAACAAGCTCTCTCTAATTATACTCTAATCTAAACACGGCTTTCCCAAGCATAGTATAGATGGTAAATAGAACTCAACAGCTCGCCATACAATTAAGCAATATGCACAAAATTAGAGAAACAACCACAGGATGATAATCTGAATTAACAAAGATATAATTAATAAAAATTAATAATGATGTCAAACACAACCCTAGAACATAGAGTGCTTAGCCACTCATGTTCGTAGTAACAATTTTCCAAGTATTTTGCATAAACGAATTACAAAGAAATGAAAAAGGGATGAAGAACTCTTTGATTTTCTCCTCCAAAAGTTGTCCATGTGATGTCCTTCCCTTCGGTTGCAAAAAACTCCTTCAAAGTGGCATTTTTAGGTCTATTTATATGTGTAAGAAAAGACCTAAACGTATAGGTCATGTCCTATTCATACCAGGAGATGAAATAAATCTTCAAAACTCGAAATGGATCTCGCCCCAGGCATGGCATCGCCAAGCATAATGCCTGGTGGACCTGACCCTAAGCCTAGCGTCGCCAGGCATAATGCCTGGTGGACCTGACCCTAAGCCTGGTGTCACCAGGCATAATGCCTGGTTAAGCAGGCCTAGCCCTGTCTGACCTAGTCTAACGCCTACATACAAGCCTGGCGTCGCCAGGCTAACGTCTGCTTTAGGCCTAGCTTCCCCAGCTTTCTCCTTTTCACTTTTCTTGATCACACTTTCAACGTTTAAGTATCCCTTTTGATCTACTTTAATCTCCAATTCACCTACACATAAAATATACTCCATTGCGTGCAAATAAAGTGTAATATATCGTTAAAGTATGTAAAATTCAAGGCACATAATGTATGAAACTATGGAATTATAGCCACACATCAATACCCTACACTTAAACTTTGCTCTCCTCGAGCAATCAAACTACACTTATCGACACAACCTTTTTAAACAATCCTCCTAACTCACCATACCAAGAATCTTTAAAATAGACTAAGCACAAGGGTGTAACATCCTCACCTCAAGATTTGACTCACAAGTACCATGCATTATTCACAACTCACTCACTTATTCTAACATAGAGGTCAATGAAATTACCTTTCCTTCATGAATGATAAGGTACAAAAGATGCACCATAGGCTTTCCCGTAGTGTAATACTTGACTAATCAAGCTCATTCAGTCTAGGATCAAGTAGGACTTTAATTGGTTGTAATGTAGGCTGCGGGTCGGATAGAATACATTTGGATATGAGTGACAACACATCCCTAAGCACTTTAATACATATACTTTAATATTTAAACCCATACTTATGTGAAGCCATAACTCCACCTTCACATCAATGTATATTAACTCCATATTTCTTTAAGCACAATTACATCAAGAGTCACCACTATCTCGAAATACCTTTCGCAGCAATACAACTATATTTTTTTTCTTCTTTTATTTCAATTTAAGTGGCTCTTTGTTTTTTCAAAATAGTACACCTTTCTCTTTATTTCATTAGTTCCACTCAAAAACCAAACCAACCATCCCACACTTTATCTTTTAAAAAGTTCATAACAATTCAAGTGCTTATGATAGGTGAAAAGGTTCAAGTAAATGGTTCGTTCAAATAAATGGATAAGGCTTATAATGTGGTTGCCAACGAAATATGATTAGAGGCGTAATGGGGTTAACTATGATAAATAACAATTAGGCGGGTAAAATATATATATTTGGCTCTACAAAGAAATGTGTATATCACTTCCAAGACAGAACAAAACTACTATTTCTCTTTGCAAACACACGGGGCAAGTTCTAGACATCAAATGCAATGCACAGAATAACACACCAACCTCACACACACATGGCAAATAACTCACTCAAGATTGGACTCATCAAGACACTCTAGTCAAAGCATTTAAGAAAATTTAAGATTATATAATTTAAGATATTTATACAAGAGTCAAAAACTGAGTCTAAGCGTCACAACCAAAGTACTCATTATTCTCAAGGCATAACAAAGTCAAGAAATATTACTTCAATTCATCACCATGGTTGCTCTCCTAAAAAAACTACCTACACCCGGTTCAGACAAAACCCTTGAAAAAGAACCGTAGCACAAAGAAAAACCAAGGGGAAATTATTACACTACCTACAAAGAAAACCTTTTTGTCCTTTTTCAATAGACTGAAATCCCTCAAGAAACTGTCGAAGAGATCCATCGTCGGGAAAAGTCCAATTTTTCTACTCTTTTTTTGATTTTTTTCGTAACTACTTCGATACTACTCAACTATGAAATCAACTACTACACAACTACAAAATCACAAATAAGAAGTTAACATTTTTCTACATCCTACTACTAATTATCTAGAGCATTCTGCCACTCCACACGTAAAAGAGTGCAGTGTTCCCAATGCACAAATAAAGCAGAACAATAACAAGGGTGGACATGAAACACCCTCAAAGGCCAAAGGCCGAAGCAATAGCAGCTCACAGGTATTCAGACTTCCCTCAGGTCTAGTCCTTTGTGTGGAACCCCACACTTAGTTCTCACCATCTAACTCGCTTTTGCACTATTCCAGTGACTTTTCCTCCAATGTTTATAATCCTACAAAAAAAAACTACAACAATAATAAGAAAAAATAAAAATAAAAGAAAACAGTAAAAATGGGTTGCCTCCCAACAAGCGCCTGGTTTAACATCTCTGCATGACTTGAACCACTTTTTGTCCTAAATCTAGAATTGTATTACTATTTATATCCCACACATTAGTCTTCAAATATAATATTATCTACTTCCTCACATGACTCTGGAGTGCTTTTCTCAACATGAACATCATTAATAAAAGTACGGTCAAGTGATTGACTCTTTACTTTTAGCTCCTCAATTTGGCGTATAAGCTCCTTTTCAGTTTCACACAACTCAAAACTATTTTGTTGGGCATTAGACGCATCAACCTTTGCAATCAATTGATCTCCCAAGTCATGAATAGCATTGCCAAATTTTTCGATCTCTTGCCCCAGTTCAGCTCTTCCTTCTATTAAGTCTTTAATCCCATCTGTAATTTTCTTACGTTGAGCCTCATATATTGCTAACTTTTCATATTCTTCTACCAGCAATGTTTGACTTCAAATTTCCTCTTTTTCAAAAATTTCTTTCTGTTCCTCACTCTCTTCATTCAACTCTTCCATATTAGCCTTCATTCTTGTGATTGTTTGCCTCATTCTTTTCATATCTGTTTTGAGTTCATCTTGTTGCTCTGCTACTTGCCTTAGAATATCCCTGATATATGCATCATGTTCCATATCCTGCACTTCATTTCCCATATCAACTCACAAACACTATTAGCAAGATCATAATAAGGGCTTGGAGAAGAATGAAAAGAATTAGGACAACCATCCCAATGGCCATCTTGACCACCACACATATTACAAATATTCCACTCAAAGGATTGAGATTCTGAGCACAACTCGCTCCCAGGAATATTCTAACAATTTTTCCACCAGTGGGGTCCTCTATAATATGGACAAGAATCGTCAAAGTAAGAATAACCATCATTTGAACAATTTTCATTCAAAGATGTCATGTCAAGATAAGAAAAGAAAATACTAACTAAATAAGAAAATTAAAAACTTGAACAAAAATCAAGTAAAAGCTTAACTTAGATAAACAATCAATACCTAAGTCCCTGGCAACGACACCAAAAACTTGTTAGGACCATACACACATCCAAGTATACATGGTCGTCAAGTAATAAAGTGACTCGAAAGTCGAATATCGAACTCCCAGAGACTTAAATTTATCGTTAACTAAGTAAACTAAAATCAATTAATTTTCCAATATATTTAAAAGTGATATTTTTTATTAATCTACTATTGAGAAAATTAAACAAATAACAACTAAATTATCAAGAATGCGATTTTATATGATGAGATTTTACTTCAGAGGAGATGGAAATCCCAGGGTTGTGGTTGGTTTATCAATCCTGTAAAGTTCAATAGTCACACTCATTAATCCAGATTATCTATGGTTGCTAATTAACAATATATTTTATATGAATAGCATGTTCCCAGAATACTACTCGCCTGCCCACAATATTTCAACTCTATATTCCAATGGTATTGAGTCTATCATGAACAAACATAATACGGTTTTCAATTAAGCAAGACAGTTAGGTATATTCCTATCCTAACTGCGAAATCTCCCCCCGAGCCACGGGTTCAGAAACAAGCTCTCTCTAATTCTACTCTAATCTAAACATGACTTTCTTGAGCATAGCATAGATAGTAAATAGAACTCAATTGGTGGCTTGACAATTAAGCAATTATGCACAGATTTAGAAAACAACCACAAGATGATAATCCAAATTAACAAAAATGTAATTAATAAACGTTAATAATCATGTCAACCACAACCCTAGAACGTAGAGTTCTTAGCTACTCATGTTCGTAGTAGCAATTTTTCGAGTATTTTACATAAACAAATTACTAAGAAATGAAAAAGGGATGGAGAACACTATTATTTTCTCCTCCAAAAGTTGTCCACGTGATGTCCTTGCCTCTGGTTGCAAAAAATCCTTTAAAGTGGCATTTTAGGTCTATTTATATGTGCAGGAAAAGACCTAAACGTGTAGGTCAAGTCCTATTCAAACCAGGAGACAAAATAAATCTTCCAAACTCGAAATCGATCTCGCCCCAAACCTGGCATTACAAGGCATAACACCTGGTAGACCTTGCCCCAGGCCTGGCGTCGCCAGACATAACGCTTAGTTAAGGTGGCCTTTGCATTACCTTACTAGGTCTAACACTTCATACTAGCCTGGCATCGCCAGGCTAACGCCTGCTTTAGGCCTGGCTTCGCTAGCTTTCTCCTTTTCACTATTCTCGAGCATACTTTCAACATTTCAGTATCCCTTTTGCTCTACTTTCATCTCCAATTGACCTACATATAAAATAGACTCCATTACACGCAAATAAAGTGTAATTTATCATTAAAGCATGTAAAATGCAAGGCACATAATGTACAAAACTATAGAATTATAGCCACACATCATTTTGCCCACTTTGGCTTTCTCAAGTCCAAATGGGTAATGCACAAAGCAAATGATAAATGCTCAAGTCGGGAATACCTTTAAGTAAACACATTTTATCAGTTCTCGGGCATTTTAGCTCCTCAATTTGGCGTATAAGCTCCTTTTCAGTTTCACACAACTCAAAACTGTTTTGTTGGGCATTAGACGCATCAACCTTTGCAATCAATTGATCTCCCAAGTCGTGAATAGCATTGCCAAATTTTTTGATCTCTTGTCCCAGTTCAGCTCATCCTTTTATTAAGTCTTTAATCCCATCTGTAATTTTCTTATGTTGAGCCTCATATATTGCTAACTTTTCATATTGTTCTACCAGCAAAGTTTGACTCCAAATTTCCTCTTTTTCAAAAATTTCTTTCTGGTCCTCACTCTCTTCATTCAACTCTTCCATATTAGCCTTCATTCTTGTTATTGTTGCCCTCATTCTTTTCATATCTGTTTTGAGTTCATCCTATTGCTCTGCTACTTGCCTTAGAATATCCCTGATATATGCATCATTTTCCATATCCTGCACTTCATTTCCCCAATCAACTCACAAACACTATTAGCAAGATCATAATAAGGGCTCGGAGAAGAATGAAAAGAATTAGGACAACTATCCCAATAGCCATCTTGACCACCACACATATTACAAATATTCCACTCAAAAGATTGAGATTCTGAGCACAACTCGCTCCCAAGAATATTCTAACAATTTTTCTACCAGTGGGGTCCTCTATAATATGGACAAGAATCGTCAAAGTAAGAATAACCATCATTCGAACAATTTTCATTCAAAGATGTCATGTCAAGATAAGAAAAGAAAATACTAACTAAATAAGAAAATTAAAAACTTGAACAAAAATCAAGTAAAAGATTAACTTAGATAAACAATCAATAACTAAGTCCCTCGCAATAGCACCAAAAACTTGTTAGGACCATACACACATCCAAGTATACATGGTCGTTAAGTAATAAAGTGACTCTAAAGTCGAATATCTAACCCCCAGAGACTTAAATTTATCGTTGACTAAGTAAATTAAAATCAATTAATTTTACAATATATTTAAAAGTGATATTTTTTATTAATCTACTATTGAGAAAATTAAACAAATAACAACTAAATTATCAAGAATGCGATTTTGTATGATGAGATTTTACTTCAGAGAAGATGGAAATTCCAGGGTTGTGGTTGGTTTATCAATCCTGTTAAGTTCAATAGTCAGACTCAATAATCCAGATTATCTATGGTTGCTAATTAACCAAATATTTTATATGAATAGCATGTTCCCAGAATACTACTCGCCTGCCCACAATATTTCAACCATATATTCCAATGGTATTGAGTCTATCATGAACAAACATAATACAGTTATCATTTAAGCAAGACAGTTAGGTATATTCCTATCCTAACTACGAAACCTCCCCCCGAGCCACGGGTTCAGAAACAAGCTCTCTCTAATTCTACTCTAATCTAAACCCGACTTTCTTGAGCATAGCATAGATAGTAAATAGAACTCAACTATTGGCTAGACAATTAAGCAATTATGCACAGATTTAGAAAACAACCACAAGATGATAATCCAAATTAACGAAAATGTAATTAATAAACGTTAATAATCATGTCAACCACAACCCTAGAACATAGAGTGCTTAGCAACTTATGTCTCATGTTCGTAGTAGCAATTTTTTGAGTATTTTGCATAAACAAATTACAAAGAAATGAAAAAGGGATGGAGAACACTATTATTTTCTCCTCCAAAAGTTGTCCACATGATGTACTTGCCTCTGGTTGCAAAAAATCCTTTAAAGTGGCATTTTAGGTCTATTTATATGTGTAGGAAATGACCTAAACGTGTAGGTCAAGTCCTATTCAAACCAGGAGACAAAATAAATCTTCCAAACTCGAAATTGATCTTATCCCAGACCTGGCATTACAAGGCATAACACCTGGTAGACCTTGCCCCAGGCCTGTCATTGCCAGACATAACGCTTAGTTAAGGTGGACTTTGCATTACCTTACTAGGTCTAACACCTACATACTAGCATGGCGTCGCCAGGCTAACGCTTGCTTTAGGCCTGGCTTCGCTAGCTTTCTCCTTTTCACTGTTCTCGAGCATACTTTCAATGTTTCAGTATCCCTTTTGCTCTATACCTACATATAAAATAGACTCCATTACACGCAAATAAAGTATAATTTATCATTAAAGCATGTAAAATGCAAGGCACATAATGTACAAAACTATGGAATTATAGCCACACATCATTTTTCCCACTTTGGCTTTCTCAAGTCCAAATCGGTAATGCAAAAAGCAAATGATAAATGCTCAAGTCGGGTCTTACTATCTCTAGATTAAACCATTTAATTGGGGCTGTCAATTTCTTGAGTTCATCCCAATTCTTTTTTAGCCAAGTTTTCCTAGACTTAGTCTCTCTTTCTCAAGTAGAATCTAAGTCAATTAGGTAGGAATCAATGTTTGCAACCTCTTAATTCTTAAATTCATGTAAGAACTAGGCTAAATATTACTCATTTGGACTTGAGAAAGCCAAAGTGGCTCATTTTGGCTTGAGCATTTATCATTTGCCCCTGACAAAAAAGACTATTTATACACACTTTAAATTTTCATCTCTTTGGCTCATTTTCCAATAATCCTTTAAGTAAACACATTTTATTAGTTCTCAGGAATACCTTTAAGCATTTTTGGGCTAAAAACAAAAGTACAAGGGTGCAAATAATTGATCAAAATCCCTACTTATCAATTCACCCAAACTTTAACTTTTGCTTGTCCTAAAGCAAATAAGGTAATTCCCACCTCCACAAGAGAAGATCTATTTCAGCTAGCCTAAGGTGAATCAAACACATATCAATTGGGACCAACAATTACCCATAACATTTATGAATTATCAAGAAGGCAATGATTTGACTTTTCAAGTACAATAGTTCAAATGTGACACTAAAGCATCAAGAGTTGACCTTATTCATCAAGGAAGCTCGCTCTTTCATGTAGGTCATTGTGGATCCCAAACTCCTCCTCCTCAACTTTCCGTTAGCATGTCTCACTTACGAATGAAGCACTCAATTCAAAGATTTGTGAAAAGTCTGCTCATCTCTCTCAAAAAATGTCACAAGTACGGCTCTAGGTACCATATGCTTGCCATATGTAAATCACCACTAATGTAAGCTTACTCGACTTGAAATCATGTAGGTATTTTTTGGGATTTAATGACGCTTTTTTCACTAAGGTAGGATTTGTTGGAATAGAATGGGTTCATCCTTCCTTAAGCACACCATTTTCTCTTTTCGACTCACATTTTTCCGACTCTTTGAGTCATTATCTTCTTCCTTGGGGGAACTAGAGAGATTTAATATCACTCTTTCTCGGTCATGATGGTCATTTTCTCCTTCTTTTTCTTCTCCATGCTTTGCATCATTGCTTTATTTGAATCCCTTCAACGTTTCACTTTATTCATTTTCTTTTTGTATTTTTCTTTTGTTCATTCTTTCTTTTTCTTTGTCTTTCCTTTTCTTCATTTCTTCTATTTTTGTGCCTTTTTACCACTTTCAAACTCCTCATCTCTCCCCTAAACTTATGTCTTAGCCAATTACTTCTCAAGAGTGATAAGGAAAGCTAAGGTGCCAAGAGAGGGTCATTACAAAATGGGTAAGGGCTTGTAACGTGGATATCAAATGAGAAAGGTCTTAGCCTCAAATGGGATGAGTAAGGATAGCAACAATAGTGGGACATGGAAAATTTCAAGCGGGTCAAGGAGAGCCTACAGTCACTTCTCGATCCAAGCAAAACTTAGGATTTTGCCTAGAAATACACTTGGGACAAGTTCTAAACCATTCGC
The DNA here is from genome assembly GCA_026770625.1 of Nicotiana glauca. NCBI lineage: Eukaryota > Viridiplantae > Streptophyta > Magnoliopsida > Solanales > Solanaceae > Nicotiana > Nicotiana glauca. Next base: position 52,642 of record MU708846.1, on the reverse strand, counting down.
ACGGGTACTTGGACTTGCAACAAAAAATCTCACTTCTCACATAATTTGATTGTTAAAGAGGATAGAGTCGAGGGACCACAACAACCATATTCAAGATTGAAAATCACTAATGGTTCAACTAAACCACTCGATGATTGCTCAAGTCAACACAAGAGTCTAAAGGTCACTAATTAAAGCTCTTTCTTGCCAAGAACTTGTTTTTAACCATAAGGCTGTAGTTAAATGTGTTGGTACCAAGTGAATCCTGTTAGGCCGTTTTTATTCATTAATAATACTCAGTCCCTTAAGAAGGTTGTCACGCCATCTATCGTTCGGAAGAGCCACCCGGTTCATAAAAAATCTACCTTTGGAAAGAACTGTGGCATTAAAAAAACCAAAGGCTTATTGTTCACTTAAATATAAAAAGAAGCTACCAAATCAAAAAAAGCCATTAGTAAATAAGAAGCAATACGATTACAAAAAACAAACTAAAAAAGCTATGAAATAAACTACTGAAACTAAGACAAATGGATATACATACCGAGGGGATAGAATATATACATCAAAAGAGAGGGAGGAATATATACATAATGAAAGGGAGAGTAAAGACAAAAGAAAAAGAGTATTAAAGTTATTACAAACCAATGTCATATCAAATCAATCAAAATAGGCCACCCCCCTGAATAAAAATATGCATTGTCCTTGATGATTAATAACAATCAGAATAAGGAAGGGTAGAGAGTTTACAGAACTCCATATGTGGTCTCAGTGTGCATGGGATCATCAGCATCCTCTGGCTCTGCCGACTAGATCTCATCATCCTCCGGTTAGGGAATAACTTTGTTTGAGAACATTTGCAGCATCACCTCAGCAGTGTGGGCAGCAAGGTCTGGCTTCTCAGACTGGCGAGCTACTGCCTCTGATGGATCCGGCACAGATAGTGCTACTGGTGCTGACTCCATCATCAAATCAAGTGGTATATCTCTGGCACATGCTATCTTGGTCAATTTTGTTCTTAACCTATCCACCGATTTCTTTGAAGCCTGATATTTTTGCATATTCTTCACCTATTTGCCCAACTCCTCAATGACTGTCCCATGCACCACGAGAGTATCCATAATGGTCTTCTAATTCTCCAGGATGTTTAACAATGTTTCCTCTACTGACATAGGTACCTGTGATGTTGCTGGGGTAGAAGACTGTGTTGCAACAACACTGGATATGTCAGACGGCTTTTAAGTAGTTGTCTGCATCCAATTGTTGAGATTCACCAATGTCTGGGATACTCCCAGTGCAGTGAGTGGATATGTGGATGAGGCAGGTACTTGTACTGATGTAGATGGTCTAGAAGGTTTGAAGCCTGATATTTTTGCATATTCTTCACCTATTTGCCCAACTCCTCAATGACTGTCCCATGCACCACGAGAGTATCCATAATGGTCTTCTAATTCTCCAGGATGTTTAACAATGTTTCCTCTACTGACATAGGTACCTGTGATGTTGCTGGGGTAGAAGACTGTGTTGCAACAACACTGGATATCTCAGACGGCTTTTAAGTAGTTGTCTGCATCCAATTGTTGAGATTCACCAATGTCTGGGATACTCCCAGTGCAGTGAGTGGATATGTGGATGAGGCAGGCACTTGTACTGATGTAGATGGTCTAGAAGGTGAAGGTGGTGGTATGTTAGCTGTCTCGGTGGAAGGACCGGCTGCAATGAAAGGCATGGTAGTTTAGAAGGCTCAGCAACAGAATCTGTAACCACCACTGTTGGCTCATCAGACTGGCCACCGGTGGTAGTATCTTTACCCTTGAACTTTGGGTTCCCAAGTCCTTGTAGAGAGTACCATGAGAAGGGCTTTTTGGCCCCCTCCTATGTATCAAATCTCCTTGGATCCACCTTGGCATCCTTAAAATATTTAGTGAGGGTGTTTGGATATGGATAGGAGCTTTCACCCTTTTGGACAACCACTAACATGTTGGCCGACATGATTGCACCCACATTGATTGGGTAACCGGCCATGATAGATGCTGCTAGAACTGCTCAGGGGAGTGGAAGATTTTTCTCATTTCTGCTCAGGTCTATCCAGATGCACACGAAAGTTTGCCACCATTTTGCTTAAAAATTGAGGGTGTCCCATGCAATAGGGACTCCCGCTGTGATCCACGATGATGGCGGTCCTGGGGCTTCCAAGATCTCTGGTAACCAGGGGCGAGCTTCATCACCCACGGCAAACTTCTCCATGTATTGGACTGCCTCTATCTCATCAAATCCCATATAAGTGTTCAGAAAGCATTGATCAAATCGGACCTTCAAATTTCGCACTTTGGTACCTTTCTTGATATGTGCCACATTGGCATAAAATTCACGTACCAAGTGCTCATTGGCTTCCATAACACCTGGGTGAACAACATCCACCCCTTGCGCTCCTTGAACTACCGAATGACATCTTGATTGTATTTATCCAAATCATTCACTAAGAATTGTCACACAAGTGTAAGCGATCTGTAGGTCCACCATTCTCTGAACCTAGTGAAGGCTGTCAAACTCACAAATCGATCTTCCCATGCCTCCTTCTTCTTCGACCTATCTAGGCTGCCTACTCTAGTGTCACCCTATCTACCATCATCGGGAGCATCATCACCAACATCAACGCGCACTGGTGTTGTCGGGTCAAGTGAGGAAGAGGGCTCAGAATCTTGGCTACCCTCTTCCGAACCCTTTAGAAGAACTAGCAACAAAATAGGATTCATCTCTCAAATGGAGTCTACCCCAAAACTGCTTGGGTTGAGATAGGACATTGGGTTGTACATACATAGAGTTTCCCTCTAAAGCTTCCCTAGATGGGAGATATTTACTGGATTCTAAGGGTTCAGGGACTCTATTGGCAGTTGCCTTCTTGTTTATTTCTCTTTGGACTGAAAATGGGAGGTTGCCTCTGCCTTGGCCTCGGGAGGGTTCGCCCCTCCCTTTAGAAGTGTCACCTCGACCTCGTTATCGAGCCATTATCTGCAATACAAGGCACATAAGTCAGTTACAAGTAAAAGACAATATTAATAGATGCAACAAAACAATGTTCAAAAGAGACAGTGTGGACCGTACAAAAGTGTGTGCGGCCGCAGACTACCAAGTGCGGATCGCACAATTTTAAAGTACGGTCGCACATCCAAAAGTGCAGACCGCACAACTTTGAGTGCGACCACACAACCTTAGGTTTGGACTACTAGTTCTCTGATCTTTCAATAGTGCAGTCGCAAACACTTTTCTGCATACGGCACAATTTTCTACGGATCACACAATTTTGAGTGCGGTCCGCACAATTCATTCAACATTTGTGCCCTAAGGTAAAGATCTGCGGACTGCACAAATTTGTGTGCGGCCGCACAATTTGAAATTACACAGCACTGACTTTATGCTTCTTAATTTTTACACAAATTAGACAAGGTATTTGCAATTGAACATGATTAATGATCTACCCAGAACCCAATGAACATATAAGATATTACCCGCATGATTTAAAGCGCACATGACTAACAATTGACATTTTAGGTCTAAAAATAACTCTACCACCAAAGAATAAAAACTAAGAGAAATTGAAAAAATCTAATGATGTAATGAACATACCAGTTACGAAGGATGCAAGTAATAATCTACACCAATGAAATGAAGAAAGATTGTGAACTAATTTAGCGTGCACTGTGTTTGCTTAGGGTTCAAAAACTCATAGTGTGAAAGTTCAGAATAGTGCATTGAGATTCTATTTATAGGTTGACCAAGTCGCCACAAACATAAGGTGAGTACGGCTGCACAATTTTGAGTGCGGTCCGCACTCTTTACCTGGACCTTGAAGAAACTCTACGGTCCGCACAAAAGTGAGTGCGGCCGCAAAATTTGTGTGGACCGCACAATTTTGTGTATGGATGTAGATTGGCTATGAATTTTGACAGACCAACTTCATAGAACTAGCACTTTTGGTCTTCCAGTGGTGCCACCGCACATAGAATTGTGTGGCCGCAGAGTGATTTCTACTGCTGCCTTTAGAATATTGCAGCCCGCAAAATTAATGTGTGGTTCGCAGTTTTGCAATTCTTATCCAATTTTTTGTGACACCATCCCTACAGTGCACACCCATTCCTACATACACTTCAAAATTAGTTAGTAAAAAACAAAGCCTATCTCGTGATGAATAAAAAGATAAAGAAAAAGGCACATGGGTTGCCTCCCAAGAAGCGCCTGATTTAATATCACGGCACGACGCAAATTACCCATCACTTGAAATGAAGAACCGCCACGATATGACTATCATCAACTTTTCCAAGATAGCGCTTTACCCGGTGCCCACTGACTCTAAATACTTCATCATTCTTATATTTCAAGTCCAATGCAATAAATGGTGTCACACCAACCACTTCAAACGGGCCACTCCATTTTGACTTCAACTTTCCCAGAAACATCCATAACCGAGAATTGAACAATAACACAAGATCACCTTCTTTCAACTCCTTGTTTTGAATGTACTTGTCATGGAGGTACTTCATCTTCTCCTTGTATAGAGACGGGCTTGAGTACGCATCGTACCAGATCATCTAGCTCATTCAATTATGCCACCCTTAAGTTCGTGGCGACATCCCACTCAAGGTTCATCTTCTTCAATTCCCACATAGCCTTATTCTCAAGTTCCACCGAAAGATGACAAGCCTTCCCAAACACCAGTTGATATGGAGACATACCAATCGATGTTTCGTAAGCCGTCATATAAGCCCATAAGCATCATCAAGTTTTCTTGACCAACCTGTCCAGTTGGCATTTACTCTCTTCGATAAAACACTCTTGATCTCCCGATTGGAGACTCCCCCTTGTATGCTTCCTTTGGGTGGATAGGGGCTGGAGACTTTGTGAGTGACACCATACTTGGTAAGTAAAGTATCAAAAGACTTGTTGCAAAAATGTGAACGCCCACCACTTATGATAGCCCTTGGGGTACCAAATCTTGTAAAGATATTCTTCTTCAAAAATGGCACCACATTTCGAGCTTCATTTTTGGGTAAAGCCACGGCCTCAACCCATTTTGACACAGTCCACAGCTACCAAAATGTAAGTGTTCCCATAAGAGCTCGCGAATAGTCCCAAGAAATCAGTGCCCCACACATCAAAGATGTCAATTTCCAAGATGGTGTTGAGGGGTATCTCATTCTTCTTAGAAATCCAACTATCCCTTTGACATTCATCACGATGCTTGACTAGATCACTAGCGTCCTTATAGAGAGTAGACCAATAGAATATATAACTCAACACTTTTGTTGTCGTTCTAGCTCTACCATGGGGAACGCCATACAATGAAGAGTGGCAAGCCTTAAGAATTTCCACTTGTCTTCCTCTGGCACACATCGTCGAATCACACTAACGGTACGTATCCAAAAAAGATACGGGTTCATCCCAATAATAGTCAAGGAAATACTTTTTGAGCTTCTTCATTTGGTTTGAAGAGAACTTACTCGATACAATGTCACTCACAAGATAATTAGCTAAGTTGGCGAACCATGGCATCCTGTTTATTAAAATAGCTTGAAGCTTCTAGTCAGGGAAGGAGTCATCAACCTCTAGGCCATCATGTGCCCTCCTCTCCTCCACCAATCGAGATAAGTGGTCCGCTACTTGATTTTCACTACCTTTACGGTCTTGGATCTCTAGATCAAACTCTTGAAATAGAATCATCCACTGCATTAACCTTGCCTTAGAATCTTTCTTGCTTAGTAAGTATCCAAGCGTCGTAAGATCGGTGTGGACAATCACTTTTGTACCCATCAAGTACGGGAGGAATTTCTCCATATCAAAGACAATAGCAAGTAGCTCTTTTTTGGTCACTGTGTAATTGAATTGGGCATCATTTATGGTCTTACTGGCACAGTAGACCGGATGGAAGATTTTGTTGATTCGTTTCCCCAAAAGTGCTCCAACTGCCATATCACTTGCGTCACACATGAGCTCAAAAGGCAAGCTCCAATCCAGTGAGGTGAAAATAGGAGTAGTTGTCAATTTGAACTTGAGAAATTCAAATGACTTCATGAAATCCTCATTGAAATGGAATTTGACATCCTTCTCCAAAGCTTACATAAAGGATTCACCACTTTGGAAAAATCCTTGATGAATCGGCAATAGAACCCCATATGATCCAAGAAACTTCTCACTCCCTTCATGGATCTAGGGTGCGGATATTTAGAAATCACCTCTATTTTGGCCTTGTCAAACTGAATACCATTCTTTGAAATTTTTTGGCTGAGGACAATGTCTTCCTCGACCATGAAGTGACATTTCTCCCAATTCAATACCAAATTCGTCTCTTCACATCTTTCCAAGACCTTATCCAAATTGTTAAAGCAATCATCAAAAGAATTCCAAACCACAAAAAAGTCATCCACTAAGACCTCAAGAATATCCTCTACCATGTCGGTAAAAATAGCCATCATACACCGTTGAAAAGTCGTCGGTGCATCACATAACCCAAATGGCATCAGCGAGAATGCCAAAGTACCACATGGACATGTGAACATATTATGTTCTTGATCCTCCAAAGCAATAAAAAATTGATTGTAGCCAGAATACCCACTTAGGAAATAATAGAAAGCACGGCCGGCCAACCTATCAAGCGTTTGATCAAGGAAGGGAAGTGGAAAATGATCTTTTCTTGTGACTTTGTTGAGCTTGAGATAATCCACACATACTCTCCATCCGGTCACCGTTCTTGTAGGAATCAACTCATTCTTTTCATTGGTAACCACCACCCTTTCTTTGGGACACATTGCACCGGAGAAGTCCATGAACTATCAGAAATGGGGTAAACAACCCCGACATCCAACCACTTTATGATCTCCTTTTTCACTACCTCTTGCGTTGCTTCATTTAGTTTTCTTTGATGTTCAACGGAGGGTTTGGAACCCTTATCCAAAATAAATTTGTGCAGGCAAAAGACGGGGCTTATGCCCCGGATATCCGCCAATTTCCATTCAATTGCTCTCTTCCTCCTTTGTAGCACCTCCAATGTGGACGCTACCTGTATTTTAGTCAAATAAGAGGAAAGAATAACCGGTGAAGTAGAAGAATGGCCACCGAATTCATACCTGAGATACAGAGGCAATGGCTTTAACTCCAAAGTGGGAGGCTCCTCGATTGAGGGCTTTGTTGGAGGAGTCTTACGATTTTCAAGATCCAAGGATAACTTACAGGGGTTCATAAGTGTACGACACCACTCCTTGAAATGCATTCACACATTCCACATAGCCTTCCTCATCATTATCAAGGTTGATCAAAACAGCTTCCAAATTATCCTGAACAGTCGTTGTAGCACTAGCATCATAAATAATCACATCAGTCACCAAATCTACGAACGAACAAACTTCATTGCTAATTCATTTCCTCATAGATTGCACACATGGAAGACCACCTTTTTCATCACCCACCCTGAAAGTGAGCTCACCGGCTTCCACATCAACAAGAGCCTTCTCGGTAGCAAGGAAAGGTCCACCCAAACTAATAGGCACCTCAAATTCCACTTCATAATCAAGAATCACAAAGTCTGTCGGGAGGATGAACTTGTCAACAAGAACCAACACATCATCAATAATACCCAAAGGTCTCTTCATTGTATGATCTGCCATTTGCAACCTCGTGGATGTGGGTCTTGGTTGCCCAATCCCAAAAGTTTTGAACACTGAATAGGGCATCAAGTTTATACTCATCCCCAGATCACATAAAGCTTTAGAAAAGTCAGCACTTCTAATTATACATGGGATTGTGAAAGCGCCCGGATCTTCCAAACTAGGAGCCATTGAGTGCACAATTTCACTCACTTGATGTGTCATCCTTATGGTCTCACAATTCATAGACCTCTTCTTGGTCACCAAATCCTTCATGAACTTTGCATATCCTAGCATTTGTTCCAATGCCTCAACCAACGGCACATTAATAGACAAACTCTTCATCATGCCAATGAACTTTTTAAATTGGTTCTCACCATTTTTCTTGGCAAGACTTTGAGGATATGGAGGAAGGGGTCCTTGGCAATGGTTCCTCAACCCTTGGCAATAGCGGTTCTGGTATGTCAACAATGTGCTCCCTAGACGGGTTCACTTCTTCTTGAGTCTCCTCCACATTGTCATCAATATCAATTCTCACCTCATCATTTGCTTTCACTTCATTGCTTGGCATCTCATCTTCTTGTACCAATTGTTCCTCATACACAATTTTCTTTTGACTTGAATGGTTTCATCCCCATCTTTTTGAATTCTTGTAGTCACGTTCATGGCATGTCCTGTGTCGGTCCCACCCTTTGAGTTCACCACCATATTACCTGGTAGTGCCCCCTTAGTACAAGTGTTCAAAGCTTGCGAGATTTTTCCGAATTGAATTTCCAAATTACGAAGTGAAGTATTGTGAGAGGCTAATTGAGCATCGGAGTCGGTATTTTTTCTCCGTCATTTGTTTGAACATGTTCTCCATTCGGCCCATCTCATTATTGGAAGAACACGGACCTTGGGAAATATAGGAATGTGGATTTCTCGATCGTTGAAACATCAAGGACCTTTGAAAACTCAAACCCAGGTTGTTATTGTTGTTGTTCCACCCTCCTTGGTTGTTACCTCCCCAATAGACTTGATTATTGCCACTCTAATTGCCTTGGTTATTCTGACATTCTAATTTCCTTGATTTCCTTGATTGTTCCAATTCCCTTGGTTTTTTTTAATGTTCCAACCACCTTGATTGCTTGAATTCCAATTTTCTTGATTTCCTTGTGGTTACTATTGTTGTTGACTTGGGCCTTGATTGTTATTTCTTGGCCCTTGGAAGTTGTTCACATATTGTACTTCCTCCTTTTTCTCATTATATTTTCCATCTTGATCAAATCCATATTATCTTGCTCATAATTATCAGCTTGTTTTTGCACTTGAGGACCCTTTTGCCTTCTTTTGTTCACCATCATACAAACTCCTTCCATTGTATTTACTTGCTTGGTACCTTGCACTTGTTGAAGTTGAGCTTTGGCTAACTGATTCATTGTGGTGGTCAACTCGGCAATTGCTTTTCCATGATCATGTAATTCCTTATGCAAGTGAATCATATTTGTATCGCCTTAAGGAACGTTTGCTATAATTTGCCATACCAATGAAGTATCCGCCATTTCATCAAGAATGTCACAAGCTTCTGCATACGGTGTTGTCATGAAATTTTCACCAGCAAGTTGGTTGACCATGCATTGATTGGTAGTATTGATCCCTCTATAAAAAGTTTGTTGAATCATGTGCCTCTGCCATGTCATTATTTGGTCACTCTTTCACAATCGTACAGTACCTTCCCCATATCTAATGCAAAAGCTCATTGGGTTCTAGTTTGAAAGATAGAATCTCATCCCTAAGCATTGCCATATGCCCGGGAGAAAAGAACTTGGAAATGAATTTCTTTGCCAATTCATCCCGTGTATGGATAGAATGATTTGGCAACCTCTCTAACCAATCCAAGGCCTTCCCCTGTAGAGAAAAAGGGTATACCCTCAACCGCAAAGAATCCTCAGAGACGTTGGTCTATTTACTCCCCTAGCAACTGTCAACAAACCCTTTCAAGTACTTGTATGCATTTTGACTTGGAGCCCCGGTGAATAATCCCCGTTGTTCTAACAGTGTAAGAATGACATTTGTGATTTGAAAGTTTCCCACCCTAATATGGGGTAGGACTATAGCACTTGTGTATCCTTCATTCGGTAACACCCAGTGTGCCTCCACTCTTAGAGGAGGTGGGGGTAGAGCGGGAACATTGTCTTGAGGTGGGGGGACTCGTTTTTATGCTAGTTGTTAAGCAATGGATTCTAAGTGTGTGACTAGAAAATAGGTTAAGTTCTCGAAGATAACTTATCAAGCAAACCGAATGGTTGAGACTTGGGGCCTCGAGCTAGCTAATACGAGGCTTCAGGGTCGAGCTAGGCGTTAGACTCTTGGGTACTCGGTGGAGAACTAACAGTTCTAAAGGCCTTGATGAGGCTCTTTTATGATCAATGATAAGAAATAAATGAAGAACAATTAATAGAACACAGTAAATGTAAAAAATAGAATCAAGGGAGAATGTGTTTAAGTTATAGACCAGAGAATGTTCTTGTGTTGAATGTTGTATACTGTGTATGTCTTACAAAATGACAAGGATCCCCTTTATATATGAGGGGAAATCCCAACATGGTGCAAATGCATTTATTACAAAGACACGCGGTTGATACAGCCAGTTATTGGCATGGTACGGGCTTGTACTAGCCTACTAGACTTGGTCAGCTTTAATCAAGTGCCTTGGGAACTTCCCATTTTGTCATCATAACCATCGATCTGCACTGGCCCGAAGTCAAAACTCTAGCATTTGGAGACGTGCTTGTGAAGCACCATAATGTCCATAAGATCGGACCCTCTAATCTTTACCGTATACAGATAGTCCCCGCATTTTTTTGAATGAGAATTATAAGAAACGGTCTTGAACTCTCACCTCTTCAGTACTACCATCATGATGTCAAAATGTCAGAGCACTAAATGCCATGACTCAAAGACTACACGTGGGTCGCTATCAACACGACTATTGAGAAAACCCACGAACCGCTATTGGTTCGGCCTTTGCGCTCCCCAAACGCTGCCCATATGGCTTCTATAAATACCACAACCGTTTTGTCATTCACACTTTTACAACATCATTAATTTTTCAGAGCTAAGTTCATCATCTTCCATATTCTTCTTCCTTCTGTTCTTTCCTCTACACTTTCTTTTTCAGAAACCTCTTTCCAGCCATGGCTAGAACTTCTAAAACAGTGCCTCAGAAAGACAGCACCGCTTCTTCGTCTCGACCATCCAAGGGTAAACCAAAGGTTCCCCCAACTGTTGAGCAATGTACCCCCACCGTATTTGACATTGTGTTCAATTTTTCTATCGAAAATCCTTCTTTTACACTAGGCTAATGTGAACATGTTTTTGGTACTTCAGTGTAGTGACCAACACGCATAAAGTGAAAGAAGACTGCCGATGGGGGAAGGCATTGGTAGTTGAGATCCCGAGTTCTGGGGAAAGCATAGTGGACCATAAGGCTGGATTCTTCGGTGTGCATACATACCTTTTTACTCTGGGTCCCGTAGATTCTTTGGACCCCCATCGATAGACCCGGTGATTCTCGACTTCTGTCATGAATATCGGGTGACACTCGGCCAAATCTATCCTTCTTTCTGGATGATAGTTTATATGCTCCAATATTTTTCCAACAAGGTCAAGGGTATGACCCTTGCCCTTAATCATCTGATCAGACTATATAGTCCTCGCCTCTTTTGAGGTTTGATCAAGTTCACCCTAATATGTAAAGCCGTTATTTTTCAGCATTGATGCGGATAAGGACTGAGAGTGGATGAGTCGGTTTGTTTGAGTGAGGACCTCAGACATCATCCCGGCTAATAGGATGTCATTCCCAGAGGAGTGGAATATGGAGCGTAAGTGTCCCTACCTTGAGCACATTTTATTTCCCTTCTTTCCTTTTCTAACATTGATCTTTTTCTGGTTATACAGTTGTCGCTTGGTATCCCATTGCGATTCAGAAACTGTCATGATAGATTAGACAGTTGAATTCCACTCTCCCTTATATCGAGCGTTCTTGGCACGACTTGGCCAAAACGCGATGGCAGGCCTAGAACCATGGCATGCTTTTAACTGCTATCTTTATTATATTTTCATATGAGTATCCCTTGTAGTGATAAGCTGGATGCATCACACTTATGCAGGCCTCGGGGATGGAGTATTGATGAGGACACCTCCTAACGATAAGGAAGGGACCTCGAAATCCGATAAGGGTAAAAAGAGGAAGAAGCTGCCATCGGCTGAGCCCCCTAAATTAAAGAAACTAAAGGTTCGCAGGCCTCAAGCTGACGTCAAGGTCTCAACTTTGACTACAGTGATGAGTCCATGTGCCAAGGATGAAGATGACGATAAATATAACAATAGGGGCACTTTGTTACAAAGTTCGCGGTGAAGCGTTGATGCTTCGCAATTTGGGCAAAAAGTTGCCGAATCGGGGGTGGTCGGTATGGACCAAACCCGAGCTGAGAAGACCCTTGAGAACGGTGCGGGCATAGTTCCCGAGTCTCAAGATGGACATGGTACAGTTTGTGCCGATGAACTCACTGCTGGTGACTCTGAAGGGCCTGAGCCAGAAGCTTTTCGGGGGCAAGACGAGACCCTTAGAGAAATTAGTGCTTCGGATGGCCTTAATTTGGGCCCTTCGTACTCGCTGGGGGAATTTAGGGATGCACATGACCCTGGTATCGCCAGTGTGGGAGCCTCTCATAGAGGGGAAGATGTTCTTGAAGACCTACTTGATGATGTCGATGAGTACATTAACCTCGATGCTCCCGTTCCCCATGAGGAGGCGGAGAGTCTTCAACAACAGGTGATGTTATTTCGACATAACTTTTGGCCTTGACTTTTGCACTTCTTTACTTGTTGCAGGCTAAGAAGATGTATGACCATGCCTTCTCCAGCCTCCAAGATGAGCTTTCGAGCCGTGGGGAGGAAATCGAAAGGCTTATCTCGAAGCTAAAAAAGTCGAAGCCTTTTCTACCCAAAAAGAGGAGGAGCTGAGCAGGCTTCGAGCGAGTTTGGAGCGAGTATGCCGGGAAAAGGATAACCTTGCCGAGCAGGTAACACGGCATCCATGAACTCGAATTTTATTTTTATGACTTGATGCTTATCAGCTTGTTCTACCTTGCAGATTGGGCAAAAGGATGCCCTGGTGGGTTAGCTCCGGGAAGAGGCTGCAGCCAAGGCCGCTGAATTCCTCGAGCTGAAGGGTCAGAATGATGTCATGACCTCGGGGAGGGACCTTTTGTGGCCGAATTAGCATCGACCCGGGATCTTCTTCAAAGTGCTCATATGGAGGTTTCTGCACTATCCGTTGCCAAGTCTGAGGCCCAAGAAAATGCATCTTCATATTTGAAAGATGCTGCCACCACAAATGAACGAGCCAGAGAGATATCTGAGGAGGCCAAGCGGAAGCTAGCTTAGGCCATTACTTATGCTCGTTTTCAAGTAATAAGGGAGGCTCTAGAGGAAGCAAGCGCCAAAGGCGCCGATCTCTCGGCTAAGATCGAGGAAGAAAGTGCCAAAGCCACTGATCTCTCGGCTGAGATCGAGGAAGCCGGAACCTTGGAGCAAGAATCGGCATTTTTGGCCACTCCGGATGAGGGTCCGGAGATGAACCAAACAGTAGTGATGGTGAGGAATAGGCCCATGTTGTTTTCTCCTTCTTTTTTTTATGAAATTTTTAGGGAAAGGCTTTGTAGGGATAACCCTTGTAAATATAATTTTGGAAACATAAAGATATTCTTCTGCTCCAAATCATTTTATTTCGGAGCTCATGCAAGTATAGCCTTCGAATTTTGATGTTGTCTCTTCTAGGCCTATACTCAGAGTAATCCAAACCCTCGAGATCGGGTACTATCTCAAGACTAGGCTGGTAGTTCTTTTTAGAATCCAAGCTTGTATTATCGGGATCCTCGAGACCTTGATGACTCTCGAGCATTGTATAAGAGTGTCACTTGTGTGATATGGTTGCAAAGTGATCAAGGGAAGGGTTCCTACTGCTACGTTTCCTAAAAAAGTGGTAGTGACATGGTCAGAATTAATTGGCCTTCTGAGTAGGTAAACAGTCATCGCTTGCTCTATATATGTACTTGTTCTTCCCTTATTTGGTGATTCCGCTATTTTGAGTGACTTTCCCTTTTATAAAGCTCTTCTTTCTTACACCAGCTCATAGTTCAAAGTTTTCTCCCAAGTCTTTGTCTCCCCTCTCTTGCTTTACCACATGGCTGCTACGCCCAAACCCATGTGTCAAGGAGAGGAGAGTACCGCCTCTGTTCCGCATCCAGTTAGTGGTACACCACCGGTGTCCGGTTAGTAGCCTCGAAGTGCTTTGTTTTGATGAGGGATCTTATGCTAGAGAAACCTCCTAATGTTCAGGGCCATCGAGAGCATGCATCGATGTTTATCGCCTCAATAGGGGAGAAACATCTCGAGGTAGTTAGAAATGATTGCAGATGGGGAGAAAAGGTGGTACTGCAGATACCCTCCTCGGAAGAGAGCATCGTGGCTCATGTCGAGGGATTTCTAAATGTATATACGTACCATTTTACCTTGGGCCCTCTTGACAGGGTCGTGCTTGAGTTTTGTAAAAGGTATCAGGTTACCCTGGCATAGGTTCACCCGTCCTTTTGGAGGATAGTACTGATAATAAGGTACTTTGTAGATAAAGTCGGGCTCGAGTTCACCCTGATTCATCTTATTAGATTGTACCAGCCTTTGCAATATCGGGGCCTGATTAGCCAGTGACGTCGGTCCACCTGGTCCTTTGCTGGCAGTAATGAAGATGATGGGGACCAAGGGTGGATGGGTCGATTCTTCCGAGTGCGGACTATCGATATTATTCCCGCAGAGTTCTTTCCATTTCCTGAGAAATGGAATTCCACACGTAAATGGTACACTCGTGTTATTACTATTTTTGTCTACGGTGGAGGCAGGTTTTGTAAAGACATTTTCTTTTCCTTCTCTTCAGCAATCCCGTGGCTGCCATGCGAGGTTCCCGACTTCGCGGATTGGTCTCGAAAGCTTGCAGCCTGTTCGACTCATGATGAGCGTAAGTGGCAAACCTGTCCAAGGGTAGATAGGAGGCAAAACATCATGATACGTGCTGTGTGGCTTGTTTTCTTAGAAAGGTACTTTCTTTTATGTGTACTAACTCTGTCACTGCAAGCATCGGAGAATTTTCCGAGATGAGATCGTGCCCCCTCGGGGAGGAGGAAAGACCATCAGCTTCGGGGCTGAGGGTTGATAACAAACGGAAGGGGCCCTCGACGGATGAGGGTGTTCATAGGCAAGCCCATCTTACAGGCTCAAAGAAGATATATCAGTTGAGCCCGCGATATCTGAGGCTTGTAGCTTTGGAAAAATGGTTCCTCCTTTATTGTCGTCTTCCTTTCCCATCGAAGGTACTTCAAGGGATAAAGATTTTTTGCCACCTCCTTCTTCTCCCGCCAAAGGTACTTCGAGGGAAATTTGAGGCCAGGTGCCGCCCAAATTGGTCAGGGTACCGAACGATCGTGCTCCCATCGGGAGTGGTTCTTCTGGGGCCGATAAGTCCAGGCCAGTAGGAGCGCGCTCAAGCATTGATGAGGCTCAGCGGCTATGTTCTATGGTGAGTTTCGGTCGACTGTATTGGCTTTTCAACTTTGTGCTCTCATTTTCTTATCCAGCTTCCTTTTAATAGGCCTTTGACAAGCTCAAGTCTGAGCTTCCCCACCGTGAAGCTAGGTTGCAGAAAGCCTTACAAGAGGGGAAATCCCTCAGGCTTCTTTGCAATAAAAGGGCAAAAGAGCTGGTATACCTGCGGTATGAGGCGAGTCGAAGTCGAAACTATGAAAGCTACCTCGAAATATAGGTAACCTTTGTTTTGGGGGAATGTACATCTCTTCTCTTTTCTTCGGAGATTAACATTTTGATACTTCAGTTGCAGAGGAAGATGGAAAGCCTGGAACGCCTTTGGGGTGAAGTTTGTCGGGCTAAGCATGAGTGTACTGAGCTCTTGGCTCAGGCAGATGACCAAGTCATGGCCAAGAAAAATAATTTGGCCAAGGATTTCGCCCTCGAGGTGCAACTCCAAAATTCTTGTGAAAATAGCTCGATCCAAATGAGCAAAATTGCAAGGCTCGAGTCTGAGCTTTTGAAGATGAAGGTTGAAGTCGTGGATGCCCGAGCTAAAGCTGAAGAGATTTGAATCAAGGCGGATAAGAAAGTGGCCTTCTATTTAAAGGATGTTGTCGATGCCCAAGACGAGCTGAGAGAGACCTTTGATCAGGAGAGCAGAAGAAATATGCTAGATGAAAAACTCAAAGGGAAACTATTGAAGAGATTTATGCTAAGGGCTTCGATCTCTCGGAGGAGATAGAGCACGCGAAGGAGGATGAATACGATGCAAAGTTTCTCTTATCCGATGCCGAATATAATAAGGAAGGGCTGACGGGCCGTAGTCCCTGAGAGGAGCGTAGACTAGGCCTTGCTTTCTTGATTCTTTGTACATTGTTCTTAGAGAATTTTGTAAATGGAGCTTTGTACATATGTATAAAAGGAAGTCTTGGATTCACCTTTCCTGTATTTTCCTCCGCTTGTGTACGTCTCTTTTGTTTTGGATTCATATGTCTGTGGCTGTTTTTTGGCCAGGTGAACTAGACTTTGAGGTAAAAAAAACCCTTAGGTTTGTAAATTGGCCCTAAGGCTCATCGAACTGGCTCGTAGGCTTTTATGTATTTGCCCTTAGGCATTTTTTAGTTAATTGTTTCAGGCTTTGTCTCCGACTCAGATTTTGACTTGAGCTTACTGACCCTCAAGTTTTTCAATTTTTAAGATGGAGTCTGGGCTTTTACGCGTTGGGTCGGTATGACCTTTAATTTGGGCTAGCGACAGTGGCTCTTACGCGTAGGGTCGGTACAACCTCTAGTATACGCTTATTTTTTCCTTATTGAAGTTTTTGTGTTCGTCCGACTCTTCAATGGTTCAATAAGAACCTCGATTGTGAGTCGTTATGTGATGATGGATGAGCACATCGGGAGGCTTCGCTCCATGGCTGAATGTTTTGAAGCCTTTGTTCAGAGCTGACGTGGTCAAAGCTCTTTTTCCTTATGCCGAGGGTAGCTTGATTAACCGATTGTTATATAAGTTTTTTGAGGTAATTGAAGGCCTGTGATTTTATAGCAATGGTCGGGTGTTCCTGAATTGTATGTATTTGTTCGGAGCCTTGTGACCGTAATCATTGTATTTGGCCGTAGCCTTTCAGTCCCCGGGTGAAGTAGTTTTGATGTTTATATCGAGGGTATGCCTTTTTAGGGATATTACAAGTTTGAATATATAGCCTTAACTTTACGATTAGGATGATGCCTTTTTGCAAGGTCTTATAAATTTTAAAATGCCTTACTTGAGTTCTTACAGACTTGATTACTTGGTACAAATATAATTCATGCCTTACTTGAAGTCTTATAGATTTGGTATTGCCTCGTGAAGGTCTTATGAGCTCGAGGTTGCCCGCAGGGGGTCTTATAGCCTCGGGTTGACAAATTGATGGGGTGGTGATTAATGATAGCCCCCGAGCATCGAGAGTTTCTTGGCTCTGGAGCCATTTTGTGTAAACTTGGATTTGCCTCATTGAGGGCTTACTAGTTTGAAGTTTCTGACCCGGAGGTCATGCGACTTTGAGTTTTTGATGTCAGTCCCTGAGTGTTTGGGAAATTTCTGGTTCTGGAGCTGTTTCTTGAAAACATAGCAGATTTCTTCGAATCGTAGAGTGTTTTGATGGAAAAAATATTCCTTGATTACTTGGCACAAATATACATTTTTCGTCGTCCAGGGTTTAACTATTCCATGCGGACATGGTTCATTCAGCCGTTTGGCCTGATACATCATTTTCCTACTGAGACCCTTTTTGGCTTATCTTGACTTCTTCGGGGGGATGAACACCTCAAGGGATTCCCCCAGTATTCGAGGTTGTTTGAAGAGAAGCCTCGAATACTTGTTAAGTTCTCCTTAGGTAGCACATCGATGTTGCCTCGTTAAAAACCTTGCCGATAAAACCTTTCTTGGGATAAAACCCGATCAAAGGGAAGGAGTGCAACGCATGCTTTAAAATCTGAGGTCTTCAAGCTGGAAAGCACTTCGGTTGTTGCGATCGGACACTTGTACATAGGTTAGTGTAAGATGTAAAATATAAGGGGAAAAGATCATACCTTAGTTGTGATGGCGCTTCGAGCCTCGATATGCTTCAATCATTTGCTCTGGGGATGCGGTACGGTCCTTACTCACGTATTCGGGTGTAGCCAAGAACGTATCTCGTGATTGCTACTTTCCTGTTTGTTTGTCTTTTAGCTCCTTTAATGTTGAAGTCGTCGATGTCGGTGCCACATCTTGCACCGCAAATATCTCCCTCGTTGCATGTTGTTCCCCGTACACTATTTTTATTTCGTCCTTTGTTAGAAACTTCATCATTTGATGAAGGGTTGATGGTACTGCTCTCATGCAGTGTATCCATGGCCTTCCAAGAAAGGCGTTATATTTGATGTCTCTTTCTATGACATGAAACTTGGCATTTTGGGTTGTGTAAGCCACGTTGATAGGGAGGATGATTTCCTCTTTCATTGTTTCGCTTACCATGTTGAATTCGTAGAGGACTCGAGAGGCGGGCACGATCTGGTTGAGCAGTCTGTGCTGCTCCACCACCTTCGACCTGATGATGTTGGCTGAGCTACCTGGATCCACAAGTACACATTTAACTTGAAATGTATTCACAAGAAAAGAGATGACTAATGAGTCGTTGTGAGGCTGAGACAGGGTCTAGATGTCCTCGTCGCTAAATATGAGAGCGTCCTCGGGTATGTAACCTCGAGTTCACTTTTCTCTGGTGATGGATATTTTTGTTCGCTTAACAGTGGGTTCCTGTGGGATTTCGACTCCCCCAATAATCATGTGGATGACAAGTTGTGGTTCTTCTATTTCATTTTTCTTGTTCGCTTCTCTTTCTCAAAATTGGTTTTTCGCTCGGTCGCTGAGGAACTCTCGGAGGTGCACTTTGCTGAATAGTCAGGCTACTTCCTCTTAGAGCTGTCTACAGTCTTCGGTCATATGGCCATACGTGCCGTGAAACTCGCACACCAGGTTGGGGTTCCTTTGTGGCGGATCTGATTGTACGGGTTTTGGCCACCTAGTTTCTCTAATTTTATCGATGGCAGAGACAATGTCTGAAACGTCAATGTTGAAGTTATATTCGGACAATCGGGGTGCCTCTGCATGTCCTGTGTGTCTATTGAATCTAGATCTGCTTGCGAGTCCCCGAGGATTCTGACCTCGACCTGTCCTTCGGTCATTTCGGGGTATGTTACGCCTTGGGGCATTTCTTCTATCTTCAGTGTATGGTTAGTACCTTTCCTTGTTTGGTTTTGGCTCCTTTGCTAGAAGCCTGCTAGGATATACTGAGCCCGAGGAGCCTCCTAGTTGGTCGTTCTCGACCCTGATCTTTGATTGGTATTGGTTGTGGACATCCGACCAGGTCACGGCGGGATATTCAACCAAGTTCTGCTTCAGCTATTTCGAAGTTACCAAGCTTTGCTCGTTCAAACCTTGAGTGAAGGACTGTACGTCCCAGTCATCGGAGACTGGTGTTAATTCCATTCTTTCTATTTGAAAGCGAGACACAAACTCCTGCAATATCTCTTTTTCTCTTTGTTTGATTTTTAAGATGTCAGATTTCCTTATAGCCACCTTGATGGGACCGGCATGTGCCTTTATGAAAGAATCTGCCCGCATGGCAAATGAGTCTATTAAATTCGGGGCAAGATTGTGGTACCACATCATGGACCCCTTTGAAAGTGTTTCTCTAGACCTTTTTAGTAGGAAGGACTCAATCTCGTCGTCCTTTAGGTCATTGCCCTTCACTGCAGAAGTGTAAGCGGTGACGTGCTCATTAGGGTCCGAGGTTTTGTTGTATTTTGGAAGATCGGGCATTCTGAACTTCTTCAGGATGGGTTTTGGAGCAGCATCTTATGGGAATGGCTTTTGTACGAACTTCTTCGAATCTACACCCTTCAGGATCGGGGGTGCGCCCGAAATTCGATCAACCCTAGAATTGTGAGTCGCCACCTTTTTTTCATTGGCTTCTATCTTCTTCTTGCCGGATTCAATCCTCTTGGTGAGGTCCTCGAGCATCTTTATGATATCAGGGTCGGCTGCTAGCCCGTTGTTGCTTGATCTTTATGGTACTTGTTCGGCTCGAGGAGCCGCCTCCGGTGCTGCTGTGCTTGGAGTTTTTTGGTGGCTTTACAATTGAGCAATCGCCAGTTGTTGTGCCTGCAACATCTCAAAAATGACATGAAGGCTAACCTCTCGCTCTTCCCGAGCCGGGGTTTTCTAAGCTTCTTGTTGGTTCTCTTGGCGTATACTCATATCGGTATGGAAGCTTATATCGACGTGCTGGACATTGTGCGAGACCACGTCCATGGGAATTAGTTTCGGTGCATCCTCAGGGTTTCATGGTGGTACACCAATACTTGGAACAGCTACACCATTCTCTCCATGGTCCTCAGGACCGTTGTTCTCCTGTGTATTCACTGAGTTTAACATTTTGACCTGAAATCAAAAGATGCTTTGGATAAGAAAAAGCGTGAAAGATAACTTGCGTTATGTAGTAAACCAGCAAGAAAATATTCACTATTATTTTTAGTCCTGCGGTGGGCGCCAAACTGTTTGTAAGTACAATTAGATTTGATTTTGTGGTTCTAAAAATACGTGATTTATTTTTATTCCAGTTGTTAAGCAATGGATGCTAAGTGTGTGACTAGAAAATAGGTTAAGAGCTTGAAGATAGCGTATCAAGCAAACCGAATGGTTGAGACTCGGTGCCTCGAGCTGGCTAATATGGGGCCTCAGGGCCAAGCTAGGAATTAGACTCTTGGACAGTTGGTGGAGAACTAACAATTCTAAAGGCCTTGATGAGGGCTCTTTTATGATCAATGATGAGCAATGTATGAACAATTAATAAAACACAGTAAATGTAAGCAATAAATGTAAAAAATAGAATCAAGGGAGAATGCGTTTAAGTTAGAAACCAGAGAATGTTCTTGTGTTGAATGTTGTATATTGTGTGTGTCTTACAAAATGACAAGTATCCCCTTTATATATGAGGAAAAATCCCAACATGGTGCAAATGCATTTATTACAAAGATACGTGGATGATACAGCCATTTAATGCCATGGTATAGGCTTGTACTAACCTACTAGACTTAGTCAGCTTTAATCAAGTGCCCTGGGAACTTTCCCTTTTGTCATCATAACCATCGATCTACACTGCCCCGAAGTCGAACCTCGAGCCTTTGGATATGTGCTTGTGAAGCACTATAATGGCCATAAGATTGAACCCTCTGAATTTTACTGTATACACTTCTCTATTTACTTGAGGTTCATGAGAAACCTCATCAACTTGGTCATCATCCCCGTCATCCCCCAATGGCATGTTTCTGAGAGGACCATTGTTGTTGAGAGCCATTGTATCACCTACATAGTTTCATGAAAAGATTAGTAACTCAGAAGGAAAAGAAGACAAATAACGCACTAAACCAAATATATTGCTAAATCCATTTTTAGCTCCCCGGCAACGGCACCAAAAATTGATGTCTCCCAAATTCACACCACTGATTGGGATTGTGAAGCGGTCGATGCAAATATAATTACCCTACGTGAGTCTGGGTCGATTCCACAGAGAACTTATATTGGGTTACGTATATATCTAGACTAAGTTTATGATGTTCCTAAATTGCACTTCCACATGTTTGTTTGTTTCTTTCTACTTCTAATGATTATGTTAATGTTTACAAATAAAAAGCTAGAGAATGATATTTTTGGTGTTGTTATTTTTCAAGTTTATAAAAGGTCTAGGGCTGTGACTTCCACCTAAGTGGTTACATAATGGATTGTGGGATTTATGGTAAGTTTGATTGGTCAAGTTCGTAATATAGTAATCACAGGCTACTCCCTACCCAATACCTCTCGATAGAGCAAATTGAAGAAAGTAAAGAAGAAAATAAGATTAAACTCATAATAGATGATAAAAGGGAAGAAAATCTAATGTTAAAATGAGAAACTATCACATAGTTACCCAAAGCAGTAAAGGACAAACGATTATCTACTTTCTGATGTTCAAACTTGACCTAATTTTGACAAAAAAGACTATTTATACACAGCTAAAATTATTGGACAAAATTGCCCCTAGAAAGGTTATGTGGCCGCACAATTCTAGTTTGCGCTCGCACTTCTTCAAATTCTGCGGACCGCATATTTATGAGTGCGGCTGCACTCTTAAGCTCGAGCTTAGACATGAGAGACTTCTGCAGACTGCACATTTCTGAGTGCGGTCGCACAATAATAGTGCGGTCTGCACTTCTTCTTGGACCCAGACTTACATATCTCTGGACCTCACCTTTTGTGGCAGCACAATAATTGTGCGGTCCGCACTTTGCATAGAAAATCTGACAGAGAAGTCTTCATATTCTGCGGCCACACACAATATAATGTGGTCCGCACTTTCTCATTTTTGATTTATTTTAGTCCTTGTCCAAAATTACTCCTTCTTGAGTTAATTTTCATCTCTTTGGCTCATTTTCTATTAATCCTGTAAGTAAACACATTTTATTAGTTCTCGGGAATACCTTTAAGTATTTCTGGACTAAAAACAAAAGTAAAAGGGTGCAAATAAGTGATCAAAACCACTACTTATCATAGAGCTGCATGGCTATCGCAGTCCCTGAAGTCCCCTTTCTTATCCAGTTTTATTGTTTATTTTGTTCAAATAGTTGTATTTATTATTCGTACATCGATTGTAGCACTTTTACTATTGATCATGTGCGTGTGACACTAGATTCCAAGATTTGACTAGACAGTGTATGTGAAATTATTATATCTATTTTGAAGTTCTATAGCTTTGTATTCTTATGAAACTACTTTAAAAATTGTTTAAAATGATTAATATGTAGTTAATGTTAGCTTTCCTAGTAATTCAACATTAGGCGCCACCACGGCCCTGCGGCTGGAATTTCGAGTCGCGACAATAATCATACATTTGATCTGGTTAAGCTTCCTAAAGAAAGAAAAGTTTTGAAAAACAGGTGGGTTTTCAGGGTGAAACATGAAGATGGTAACCCAGTTCCATGATGAAGGTTCCACGGTAAAGGCTAGATTAGTTATCAAGAGCTTTAATTAAAAAGGGGAGTTCATTTTGATGAAATCTTTTCTCTAGTAGTGAAGATGTTATTCATTCGGGTTGTTCAGGGCATGGCTGTAAGTCTGGATTTAGAGGTTGATAAAATGGATGCTAAAAATGCTTTTCTCCATAGTGATTTAGATAAAAATATTATATAGAGCAGACATAAGGTTTTGAAGTCAAAGAAAAAAGAGAATTATGTCTGCAAGTGAAGAAGAGCTTGTGTGGTTTGAAACAAGGTCTCAAGTAGTGGTAATATTTCTTCACACCATTGTGTTTTTGAGCAAAAATTCTCCAATTATGACTTTATTATCTTATTATTTTATATTGATGACATGCTTGTTGTTAGTGATAATGCTTGCATGATTCAGAAGTTAAAGCAAGAATTGAACAAGTCTTTTGCAGTAAAAGACTTAGAACCAGCAAGACAGATTCTTGACTTGTAGATTATCCGTGATAGAGAGGCTAAAAATTGTGGTTATGACCAGATAAATACATTTAGAAAGTAATTTGCAGGTTCCACATCCATAAAACTAAGTTTGCCAGTACACCTTTAGCTATGCACTTCAAATTGAGCATGAAGCAGTGTCCTTCAAGTGATGATGAGAAAGAAAATATGAAGAAACTTCATTATGCTCCAGTTGTTGGCAGTCTGATGTATGAGATGATATTTCCAAGACCAGGTATTACTCAAGTAGTTGGTGTCATTAGCCATTTTCTCTCTAATCCAGGAAGAGAGCATTGGAATGTTATGAAGTGGATTATGAGATATCTTTGTGGCACTTCTATTCTGAGTTTGTGTTTTGGGATAGGAAAGTTTATTCTCTGTGGTTGTGGTTACACTGATTCTGATATGGCAGGTGATGTTGAAACTGGCAAGTCTACTTCAGACTACTTAGTTACTTTTATAGGGGTTGTGTCATGGCAATCTAGGTTGCAAAAATATATAGCTCTATCCACTATAGTAGATGAGCGTATTGCTGCCATTGAAGCTTGTAAAGAGTTTCTCTGGATGGAGAGATTTTTGGAGAACATGACTTTGCTCAAGAGAGGTATGTGCTTTATTGCGACAGTCAAAGTGCTATTCATCTTGGAAAGATTCTACATTTTATGGTAGGTCGAAACATATTGATGTGAGATATCATTGGATTAGAGAAGTATTGGATTCTAAGTCGCTTGAACTTAAGAAGATTCACACTGATGATAATGGTTCGGATATACTGACTAAAGCTCTGCTAAGAGGGAAGTTTGAAGAGTGTTATATGAACTTCGAGATAACAGTCTCCTCCACACAGTCGGAGGGAAGAATTGTTGGATTTTTTAGGATTTTTCCTTCCTATGTGGATAAATAAAATGCCTTTTTGACCTAGCCCACTTATTTCATGAACAAGAGTTATTTTACAGCAGCCATATAGAGAGAAAAAGTGAGAGAGAAGTGGTGATTTTCACACTAGTGAAAATTAGCTACAATAATTCGCTTCAAACTGCATTTTGCAATTCATTACCGTTGGATCATGCTCATATTTGAATTGGGGGGTTTCAACATTTTGTTCTTGGATTTAAACGGTGAAGATTGCATGTTGTAGTCTATAGCTCCAGTTTTCGCGCACGAACAGTAGCTCATTTTGGGGGTGATTCCTCTCCTTTCTTCACTAGGTTAGGTGCTATCTTTTATGTATTGTTGCTTTGTGTTTGGCGTTGATGTTGTAGTCATTTGGAGAACATTACTGTAACTCTTATTGATTATTAGTGGAACTTTTGTGGGCCGGAGGTCCCGTGGTTGTTTTCTCTTCACCTTGAAGGGGTTTTTCCACGTAAATCTGGTTTCTCTTGCATTAGATTAATTTTGCTTACTCTGATATTTTGTTTTTGGTATAGTTGTTGCCGGAATTACCATATGTGCTAGTGTTTATTGTCTTCTCGTGGTTCAAATAGTGTTAAAAGTTTAGCTTGGGTATTTCTTCCGCTATTACCTTATTGTGCAATTTGGTTATTGCTTGTTTCTTCCCAACAAAACTAGCACTTTCCCGAGATGTACCATATTAAACACCCGAAATGAAATTCCTTTTTCCATAAGGCTCAACACCCGTCTCTGACTTCTCTTATGGTCCATCCCTTGAAAACCATCTCATTAAACAAACGAGTCAATACTAGCATAAAGGTGTATTGGGAAAAATATGAATTTATATTGAAGATGACGTGGCATGACACGTAGACTGGTCAAATGGTCAAAACATGAAGAAAGTTAAAAGGCACGAGCGATAACATATACGGAGAGAAGAAAGTTAAATAGGCACGAGATGTTATTCTAATGATATGAGTCTCGTATCTATTTAACTCATTTAAAGCCAGAAGATCGGAAGGAATTGAAGATATGAATCTGATAACATAAAGGAGTCCAAATTCAGTATTAAATACCAAATACATTAGCGAATCGATATTGAATAGGAATGATTGTGTAACGTTTCATTTAATGTCATTTAATGCTCATAATTGCCTCATTAAGACTAAGGCATTACACTTTTTCCTAGAAAAATCAACTATAAAAGGAGGAGGTCTCAGCATTTGTAACGGGGGCGGAATATCATTGATATTACACTGAAATACAAACTTATTTACTGCTTTATTATTATTCTCAAGATTCTCTTATTCTTTTCGTCTCCTGATTATCAGTAACCTGATTTTTATCTTAAATTCAAGCTTTGGCCGAAATTCTATTTTTTGTTTAAACAAATTGGTTCCGTTACCGGGAATTCTAATAATCTATTCTTTTCAAACTACATCCTACCTGTTGTTATCATCATGTCAAACAACAACAAAAACATTCCTGAAAATCAAGCACATTAAGTGGATGGAGATCAACATGATAATCTTTCCCCTCAAGGTTCTCCATGAGGATTTCATGAGGGAACTCCTAATGATCAATCTGAACATATTGATGAAAGAGATGAGATTTTACAAAAAATAGTCGATGCACGGGTTGACAAAGCTTTAGAAGCCATACTCAGTCGATTACCTGATGCACCATCAACACCGAATAACAACACGTTGGAAAACCCTCGATCTGGGCTGGTTAATTCTGGTAATGGAAGTGACCCACAGGAAGGAGAGCCAGGTAATTCAACTAATTCTCATTTGCAAAATTTAGTACTAACCTTGCAGAAACAACTTAAGGAACAAAATGAGCGTACCGAGCAAATCCCTGGAGTTCCCCCTATAATCAAAGGAGTAGATGTAGATAAGTACTCACAACAACTTTGGAATCCAAGCGCTGCTCCACTTCCAATTCCCAAAAAATTCAAAATGCCCAACCTTCCGAAGTACGACGGCACAACAGACCCACGTGATCACGTAACCGCATTTACAACAGGTGTAAAAGGCAACGATCTGACCAAGCAAGAAATTGAATCAGTATTGGTCAAGAAATTT
>MU708838.1:53642-68250 GCA_026770625.1 Nicotiana glauca | reverse complement strand
GGTGGGGAGGTATTCTTTAATTAATGTTATATATCATAAAAGAAACCTTTGGTTAGCACAGTGGATGCATAATTAGGTGTTATCATTGTGCAATTAGAATGCTTAGTATTGTTGTACCAGCAACAGAAAACATGGAATTTACATTTTTCAACTTTTGTTGTTACATTCTTCATCTTATTTCATTTGATATGCATTATTGGAGTATTCTGGTTTGTCAGCTAGAGAAAGTAGTGTAATAAATCCTTATATCAAGAAAATGAAACAAGCCAGACAAGACATAACTGGTGACTGTTTATAGGAAAGTCTATTTGCATAACATATAAGGTGAAGTATAGCTGTCAAAATAAAAAGATAGAACTTTTGCTTTCATAAATAGTTGTCTTCCAGTGACATACAGGTCACAAGTTTGAGCCGTAGAAACAGATACAATATCTTGCATTAGTGTAGGATGTCTACATCACATTCCTAAGAGTGCGGCCCTTCCTTGGACCCTGCGTGAACGCCGGATGCTTTGTGCACCGACCTACCCTTTTAAATAGTTGGTTGTAATATCTGCTTAGGCACATAATGAATGTGAGTGCCAGCTGATGGTTGCCGTAAAAGAAGATTTGGCAGTCCAATTCACATTCACACTTGCTTAATGGGCAAGCCCAAATCTTGTGATAGAAAAAGTGAAAGGACTTTTTCAGCTGATTAAGCTAAGCTTTTGATGTCTTAAAACTATGAAAAGGGTATGGCTTACCACAGTTCAATGATAAGCAATGTGGTATTGGCTACCAATGTTTATAATAGTAATCTTGGTTCTTAGCAGTCTTATATGGACTATATATGTCGCCCTCATTCTCCGCGGGCAACCTAAGTCGACCACATACTTAGATCGCCCGCCATCCAGAAAAGAAGCAAGCTATCTTCCGTTAATTCCTTAACGGGAAAGAACAAAACCGACCGCAAATAGTAAGTGTGGTTGATTTGAGGATCTTATGATACGTAGCAAATCAAGTGGATTGTAAAACACTTAATTAATTGATGGACGCAATTCCACCCTTCTTCCTTGATCTACACATTTGTGGCCGTTAAGAGTTAAAGAACTATGGTTAATTACCTATTGAATCCTAATACTCAATTAAATCTACCTTACTTTGAGATAACTATTTGAAAAAAGCAAAGTTGATTGATAGAACTTAGAAGAAATTATTCTTTAAATACTAAAGTACGTTTATAGAGTATCCTTTAGGCCTAAAATGGGAAATGGGTTAATGGTAATTCGCTTCTGGTGATTTAATATTATTTTCTTGAAGTAGTCTGTCCATGTGACTGCTAACAGATCACGATTCATGCCAGACAATAGCATTCATGTGATATAAATAAATCCAATACACTAATTAGGGAAATTCTTTTTCAGTTGGTTAAGAACTTTACATGTTTTACTAAGTGAAATTTGTTATAAAATAATAAAAGAAGAAGAATAATATTGCAGAGAAAGAGAGAGAGAATTTTTATTGAATTTCGGGTTGATTTACAATGGGGTAAGACCCCTCTATTTATAGGGGAAAAATGACTTAATCACAAAGTAAAACTCTCTACAAGATCGACATTCACTCCAAATAGAATTATATTCATAACACTCCCCCTTGAATGTCTACTAAGTAATATGCCTCATTAAAACCTTAACTAAAATAAAATCCAATGGGAAAAAATTCTAGAAAAGGAAAAAGAGTACACATATCTAATAATACGCCTTGGTTGCATCGTTAAAAACCTTGCAAGGAAAACCCAGTGGGACAAAACCTTGTAAAGGAAAAAGAGTGCAACGGGCATTAACTCCCCCTGATGAAAACATCAATTCACATCCTTGAGTCTTCCCATCCCTATCTTGTACACTAGCTTCTTGAAGGTTGACGTCGACAAAGATTTTATATCAGTTTCAATATATTTTCATAATGACATAACATAGAAATCTCTTCATTCATATATTCAGGTACCTGAATCTCTCATGAGATATTATGAAGTGTTATGTCATGTGATCTTCTAGATCACTTGCCTTCTTTATTATGATCATTTTGATAATTTGCTCATCTTCTTTATCAAGAAGTTTATTTGAAACCGATTGTCTATATGCTTTAAGCTTACCATAGACTTTGTCCTTCTAGGACTTAATATGAGCATTTGCAATGAGAATATAGTTACTTTCTTTGGGCCAGCAAATGCCTCTGGCATGCTTTGCAATAAATTGCACATGAATTATCCTTTTATGAACTTCAAGTTCATATTATTTTATTCGAGGATCTAGATGTATAAATGATAATTCATTCCATGTAACTTTTTCTCAACTATTGTATCTTGTCTCCCCCTCATGTTAGAAAAACTAACTTGTTTTCTCAACTTTGAGAACTCATCTTTGCGCTTTATGGTGTTAATCAAAATATACACTGCACACCAATAATAATAAGATGGAATTATTTGGTTCCTGACCCTGAACCACTTGTGAGGGGAGAAAATAATATACTTTGGTATATAACGTATATCAAACTGATATAGATAACTTTGTTCTCACAAGCAATAGTTTAGCTATTAAGTGGAGGCACTCAATAAATTATTTTGCTAAACCAACTGTGATGTAGACCAACTTATCAAGATGAACTTCTTGAATAGAAAATCTGGAATATGCTCTAAATTAAATTATTGAGCAAGTTACCTCCCAAACACCAGGTTGCGGGTTAATAATAATCGCACATGCAACCATCTCATAGATGCATCTTATGTGGTATACATGTCAGGTGAATGAGCCCTATTCACCTTTGATATTTCCAGCATTCATGGGATTCAATCCCAATTTTAATTGGTCTACTAATTAAGGAGAACAAACAATGTAAGAAAATTCGTTAAGAACTTTCTAGTTCTTTAATATTTACCCATGTGAATTCTCTTTTATTTTTTTGCACATCATACTTAAATTGATATGGCTAAACCAATTATGCCAACTGAATAAATTATCAATACTGATAAACTTCATANGATATTCTTTTATTTATGTAGTACAAACTGGAGAATAAAGCGGGTAGCTTTTCACATACATATTATCCCGCTACAAGTTGTAGTAATAGAAGATATTAAATTTTTCCTTTATTTATAGTCTCAATATAATCAACAGCTTTCGCGAATACTTTGAAAATTGAATATGTTTCTTTGAGACTTACTACAACATAATACCTTATTGGTAATCAATTGTGTTTCTCCAAAATAATGGCAATTGGCTGTTCCAGAGCTCTCAATTAATTTTGTACTACCACATATTCATCAACACCCATATGGTGAATATCTCTTTGAAAGAGAAAGTTATACCATTATGGTTATGGTCAAAATTAAATGTGCAAGTTCTATTCTTGCATTATCGTTGTCTTTTAATAATTACAATGTCAAAATATTTTGGCGTACAATAGGTACGTGACCAATGACCATTCATGCCATAATAATGACATTATTTGCTTATATCATCTCAAACCTCCTTCTAGATGTGAGTGTGGTATATTCGCTACCACTAGCACGTTCATATTCTTTGAAGAATGAATATGTATTCGTAAATCAGATGTTGTCACATTCACATCATGAATGGACCATAATCATCTATATATGCTTTATAAAATCTCACGTCAAATATTACTTTCACATAGTGAAGGATTATTTTGAGAATCCTTATTATTCTCAGTATCATAATGATGACGATTATAATTTCATCTATTGTCACGTCCACATCCATTGATACCTTCGTAGTAATAATTTTGTCGTCTTTCATACTTATCACATTCTCTAAAGTGAATGAGAATTGAGCAAATTCAAGGGGACGAGTTTTCAATTCTTTGCCCACAATCATACATGAATTTAATCATGGCAAGGCATAGAAATTTTACCACTTTGGGTGGTTATAATTTCTTTCAAACTCCATTAGAGTTGCAAACAAAAATTTTCGTCTTTGCTTGTATTTAAAATCAAATTATAGAATGTCAAGAATTTGAAAGAGAAAAGTAAAATACTTACCTTAAATCCAGAATTTAATCATGAAGTAAGTTCATAGAACACTTGATAATGATTATGCTCAATCCCAAAGCTTCTACTCAACTGGTTAGAGTCTTGTGCTGATAACGGGTTATAAAATAATAAAAGAAGAAGAACAATATTGCAGAGAAAGAGAGAGAGAATTCTTATTGAATTTTGGGATGATTTACAATGGGATAAGACTCCTCTATTTATAGGGGAAAAATGACTTAATCACAAAGTAAAACTCTATACAAGATAGACATTCACTCCAAATAGAATTATATTCGTAATAAAATTCTTATAAAGTGAAATTGACGATTTTTTAAGGTGAAAAGTGAAATCCTTTCTTATTATTTTATCACACTACTATATGGGGATTTCTTAGTCGATTACTGTTTTGAAAATCCTTTATTATTTATTATATGTAAAAGCATGAATAAATGTTCTTTGAAAAATGTAAATACTTAAGACAAATCTACCGCATGTGCCAGTCGTCAGCCGTCAGCCGCCAAAATTGGTGTCTCCAGACGCACCTGACCAACCTTATTTTTTATATATATATATAAATTCTTTAGTTTATGTTAAATAAATAAATCTAACTCAAACAGTCAGGAAACTAAAATTCATACAATTAAGCATGGTTAAGTTTAAAAATTCACATACAAAATGCATGTATTGTACTTGTGGGTTTTATACAAATCAGCAGTGAAGTCAGAAATTTCATCTAGAGTGTTTAAATTTGAAATAAATATAAAAAATTCCTAATAAAGAGTGTTCAATATATGTTATATATCATTAAAATATAATATTTTATCTATATATACTGTGTAATTTTCCGATAAAGAGTAGTTAGTTGACCACCCTTAGGGCTATGTACCTTCGCCCTGATAAAACATAGGGTGCAAATTAGCATAACCATAATTTGAAATCTGTAGATTTTAAATTGATTAATTCATACTAAATTCGTAATTATTATTATTATTATTTTTTAAAATTAAATATTTACAAATCGCAAAAGTTGGTGGATTCATCCAAACCAGTACCTAACATAGTAAGCTCTGCCCCGATTTTTCTACACAATTGACTACAGTTTTTAGAAAAACATTGATTCAGTGGTTATATGCCTCAATACAAATGTTATTTTAATTATATCTAATCTAATTTATACAAAATTTATATACCATAAAACACATAACATCAATGTATAGGCATTTTCTTCCATTTAAACTATAACCAGTTATCATAACTAAGTGTGTTCATAGTTTGGTTTGGGTCGGTTTCCCTAAAAAAGACACCAAATTAAGTAAGTCAGTTTTTCAATTGTTGGAACCAAACCAATTAAATCGGTTTTTTTTCGATTCGATTTTTGTCGTTTTGTCGGGTTTTTCGGTTATTTATCAATTTTTCCCTTAAATATGAGACATACACTGCCAAACGCATATTTCAGCGACTACATTTTCAACATAACATTATCAAATCAGCTGCTCTTTGAGAAATCTACCATTTACCAAGATATATTGATGATAATTGAATCAAATAGTGATGAATAATTTAAGTACTAATTAAAAATCATTTATTTTTAACATGAAATAAATTCTTGTACTTACCAAAAGAAAACTGTCAATCAAACTACAATGTAAAGCCAAAGATTAGATTATTAAATAGCAAAGAACTAGACTAAAAATATAAATGACTAATATGTACCAGAAAATTTTAGAATCTTTATATAAAAATATATAGGTATAATAAAAAATTTAAATAGCTACTTATAATCGATTTGGTTCAATTATTTTTTGATTAAAATTAAAATCAAATCAAATTTGATCAATTTTTAAAATTCAAAATCAAAACCAAACAAACCTAAATAGTAGCATTTGTTTTTTTTGATGGACTTGATTCTATTTTCGATTTGGTTCATTTTTTCGAGACTTAAAACACAAATCGACATGCCACTAGAAAGTACCCTGCTACAGACGATCGCAGCCCCACCTCAACCGCCCTACACAAGTTTCGAAAGGCCAAATTAAAACAGAAAAACAGCTCTTCTCTTCTGTTTCTCACGAGTCATGATTTATCAATGGACTATTATTGATTTATCATTTGCCAAAACCTTAAAGAGGGAAGCAGTCCTTCTATTTGTTTTTAGAATTAAAGAAAAAGAAAAATCGAACATTTTCACTCCCTTTTCTCTCCATTTCAATCAAGTAATCTCTCAATACCTTTCCCTTAATCACAAGGAAATCCTTATCTTAAACCCTAAATTATTCCCTCTTTATTTCAATGTAATATAATTCAAATCCTCTTCCATCAAAAACGGACACAAAAATTTCTTCATTAAGCTTGTATGTAGAGGAAATGCCAAGTGTGGCAGTGAAATTATACAGTGTATTCTTCAAGTTTATGTTAAAGCATCGGTTGCAGAACAGAATTCAAATCAACGACACAAATGGGCCGAATAATAGTAGCTCTTTCGGCATCACATCTCGGCCCAATGAGGAATCCATTGCTGCTGCCAATCCTTTATTCACTGATGGTGTTGCCACTAAGGACTTACATGTAGATCCCGCCACCTCTGTCTCTATTCGAATCTTTCTCCCCGAAACCTGTCTTGGTTCCCCAGATTTGGATTCTAAATCTAGGGTTAGGGTTTCGACCCGACCCGGATCAGGATCCGACCCGAACCAGGCTCTCATTTTACGTCGAAACAGCTATGGATATTGTACTACTGATAGTGTGATAGAGAATCAGGAAAATTATAATAAGAATGGTTTTAATAGTTTTAATCACAGGAGAAGTAGCTATGGTTGTAATGTTGTCGATGATTTAGGTTTAAAATCTGAAAATGGGGTTTATAGAGGGTATAATCCAGCTGGCAAAAAAAATTGCAGGAAATTGCCGGTTATGTTGCAGTTTCATGGTGGGGGGTTTGTGAGTGGGAGCAATGATTCTGCTGCGAATGATTTATTCTGTAGAAGGATAGCCAAGCTTTGTGATGTTATTGTTTTAGCTGTTGGATATAGGTTAGCGCCCGAGAATCGCTATCCTGCAGCATTTGAGGATGGACTGAAGGTGCTGCATTGGCTGGCAAAACAGGCCAATTTGGCTGAATGTAGTAAGTCGGCGGGGAGTAGACGTGGTGGAGGAGGGGCGGATTTGAGGAAGTCGGATGCTTACGGGCATATAGCTGATGCATTTGGAGCATCGTTGGTGGAACCTTGGTTGGCTGCTCATGGAGATCCATCAAGGTTAGATTTAGCCCCTTATTTCTACTTTTAAGTGACAAGCTTAGATCATGGATTGTTATCTGTTATGGTATTGGTTTGATAGAATTGATCAAGCATTTAGTTGAATATTGGTCGCAAATGTAGCTTCTAACCATGCTGAATTCATATACGTTAGGTAATAGTTGTGGTTTTGTAAACCGTGTGAAGAAGCATTCACTTCTTGCTTGTGTATATCTGTTGCTTTTTTCTTTTAAAAACAATTTTCAAAGTTTACGCTACAAAATTCATTAACTCGACCTCCTTCACCACCCAAACAACTAGCATCTACCAATAGTTCGTGAAATGCTTGAACAAGTCTCTGCTGGTATAGTCTTTATTTTGGGTGGAACTACAATAATTGGTGTGGAATGCAACATAATCGCAGTTGAGCGCATTAGATGGTTAGAGATCTTTTTCAGAAGAGGAAGTAATTTTAATAGGTGAATTAAATATTTAGTAGCATCAAGAGATTGCTAGTTATGTAAAGTTACATAAGATAGGAATTAAGAAATTGAAATACAGAGTTTATACTCTATAGATCTTTCATCTTTCTCAAAAAAAAAAAAATCCATTAGATCTTTCATGTGCACCAGAAAATGTTTTAAAGAGGAAGTTTGGATGGTACTGGATTCCTGCATGCCAATAGGGCTTCAGGGCCCTTTGATTCACCATGTCTTTAAAAATGTTGGAATATAGTGAAATAGTGTAATTTATTCACTAAACCGATCTCATGATACAGGGGTCTTGCAAAAGAGTTTTAACACCACCTTTATATCTAAATGCGGAAAATGATATGGGATGTGGAATTATACCACTTCCTTCTCATTTGTTTGGGAGGTTGTCTATAAAATCCTCGCTAAACTGATATTCTTGAGTTTAAAGTTAATCATGGGAAAATAGTATCTGATGCTCAATTTTATTGGAGAAAGACAATTGATTGATGCAACTTTGCTTGCCAATGAATGCGTTGGTTTGAGATTTAGAGACAGGCAGTTGTGGGTTGTGTTAGTGTATAAACTAGATTTGAAGAAGCGTTGCGACCAAGTTATTGTGGATAGTATAAATGATAGGATCTGGCTGAAAGCGGATAAATTGGAAAGTATTGTATACCCACAGTTAAATTCTTGACTCCCAATAATGGGAGTGCAAAATGATTTTTTTGGTGTGCAAAGCTCTTATGTCAAGGTGATTCACTATTTTCCCCTTTTTTAATCATTGTTATGGAAACTTAGAGCAGAATGCTATTGATATATTACAAGGAATGGTTAATGGGCTTCCATGGCAGTGAAAATCAAGTGCCTCTTGTTATAATCTGACATATTTGTTTGCGTACGACACTGTGATCTTGTTGAAGTTGAAGGTTTTACTGTTTCTATATTTTGAAGGCATAGTGATTGCACATAAATTTGACAAAAAGTTATATCTTCCTTGTAGGCTAGTGTGTTAAGTGCATGATTTAGGGAGATGTTGGATTGTGACACCCCACCCTCCCCAAACCCCACTTGTGAGATCACTCTGGTATGCTGTTTTCGTTGGATTGTGAAGCCAGTCATTTTGTTAGTAAGGGCTTCATCCAAATCTTGCTTGGTGTGGATGTGGTAAAGAAAGATTTATGAAAAGACTAGCTGGCCGGATAATACAATTTTTGTTGAGAGGCTAGATCACTTTGGTAAATAGTGTCCTCTTTTAGTCTATATGGGGCATGATCCCAGTGAAACTTAAGAATTTTTGGGCCACAACATAATTGTGTATTAAGTGGAGCTTGTGCAAGGAGAGGAATAGGAGATGCTTTTTTGTTGTTTGATAAGGGAAATTATTTCATTAATGATGGAGAAATCTCCCGTAAGAATAAGAGTATATTAAAAAATTAGAGAACCTGCAAAAGAATTTGATAGGGAAATTTGCCGTATAACTTTTTGAATGCGAGATGCTGTGAAAGGATAAACAGCCACTCTTGACTGTATTAAGTTTTCTTGTAGTAACTTTTTTTTGAATTAATGGTGTAATATGGTATACCCAAGAAATAGATAGATCTAAGATTTAGCTCCAGGGGGCTATAGTATGACGTACAATTACACAGCACTTCCTTACTGCTTGATGGTGACTGTAATATCTTATCATAAAAAAATTCTACTATGTTAGATGGCACTGTTGAGATGTGAATACAAGCCTAATAACTTTACCAAATCAGAGCCAAATGAAGACTCCTTTATAAAAAACAAAGT
This sequence comes from Nicotiana glauca, assembly GCA_026770625.1. NCBI lineage: Eukaryota > Viridiplantae > Streptophyta > Magnoliopsida > Solanales > Solanaceae > Nicotiana > Nicotiana glauca. The sequence goes on along the minus strand of MU708838.1, from coordinate 58,727 downwards.
AACTTTACCAAATCAGAGCCAAATGAAGACTCCCTTTTCCTGTCGTTCTTTCAAATGTAAATAATAACTCACTAACTAGTATTTTTGTACTTTTGATATGTTCATCCAGGTGTGTCCTCCTAGGAGTGAGTTGTGGGGGAAATATAGCTGATTATGTGGCTCGGAAAGCTGTAGAGGAAGGTAAGCTTTTGGATCCAGTGAAGGTGGTGGCGCGTGTTTTGATGTATCCTTTTTTCCTCGGAAGTGTTCCAACACATTCCGAGATTAAGCTAGCAAATTCCTATTTCTATGACAAGGCCTTGTGCTTGCTTGCCTGGAAATTATTTCTACCTGAAGGGGAGTTTGATTTGGATCATCCTGCTGCTAACCCTCTTATTCCTGGGAGAGGACCTCCATTAAAGTGGATGCCCCCAACACTAACAGTGGTGGCGGAGCATGACTGGATGAGAGACCGGGCCATTGCTTATTCAGAAGAACTACGGAAGGTAAATGTTGATGCTCCTGTCCTCGAGTACAAGGATGCAGTTCATGAGTTTGCAACTCTTGACATGCTTCTTAAGACACCTCAAGCTCAGGCTTGTGCCGAGGACATTGCCATTTGGGTTAAGAAACATATTTCGCTTCGAGGTCATGAATTCTCATATTGAGTCAGATAGATGGTCCTGTATAGCAGTTTGTATGTGACATAATGATACCTGGGATTTGAGATCTCCTGTATCTAGCTCTGAAATTTCAGGCATATTCTTTTGTCCTCCTTGTTGTGTTCCTCTTGTAATATAGACGACTTACCGGAAATAGAATTTAGTTGAGCATGACTAATATCCAAAATTTTTGATGAATTCTGTTTTTCACCCCTCTCTTTCAGTGTGAAATATAATCGCCTTCGTCTGGGAAACTTGGTTAGATATCTTGACTGGGGTCTTGACGTCTATTGACAGCATTGTTTTGGTTGTTGAAACTTTTTCAGCCAGCAACTCAACCGTATTTTCATAGTTTGGTCTTGTATCGTTGAACCTTTTTGTGATTTTGAATCATATAATCACTTAGGATGATGTTTATTCAGTCTCTGAGTGCAAATACGTACCAATAGATAAGATATAGTCTGCCCTGGATGCCTGGACTAATTAATAGTTCCCATTTTTATAAGACAAATTACTGCAATTTGTTGAAAACTAGGGGAAGGCCCAAATTTTATCGTTCGTTTCACACCCTTGTTATTAGCAAATTGTTCGTATGTGCCTTTAACTTTAACATATCTCCAGTATGGATTTGGTGGATTTTCTATTTCAAAATTCTTCGACAAAAAAATGATCAAAATTTTCCTTCGATTTTTTGAGCAAACTTCATCTGTAGCCATCCGGGAAAAACTAATTACAATAGCTAGTCACAAAATAAACCATACAATAAACAGTACAAAACTAATTAAAAGCTATCCCAAGACCACTACCGCTCAAAACCCTAACCTCCTTCTCCCTCTGTGTTTATACCATTTTCCTCAGTCGAAAAGCAGCTGCCGAACGCTTCCGTTGAAAGCGCCGCCTTCGTATTGAACCACCGATCAACGCCCTCCGTGGTGATCCACTCCCGTCCAGTGCATTTGCTTTCTTGGGTTTTCTTGGTCAAGATCTGCGGATTGACTTTTTTTTCATCCTTTTGAGGAAGAGAATGATAATGGAGTTCTTGAGATCTGGTTATTGAAAATTGTGTTTTGGGGTATATCTTAGGAAGGTATGAGAATTATAAATATTGAAACTTTCTCAAAGTTATGAACTTTTTTTTCTCTTTATGTTCCCATTGTTTTGTATTTTTTATTTATATTCTTAACATTGGCATCAGGAGTCACATTAGGGATTTTTGTATATGTTGCTTTACATTCTCTATTAGTTGATCTTGTTACATGATCTCTTGGTTGACTGGCTCAGTTTATGAATTTGCTGTTTTCTTTTAAAACAGAAGGCATTGGTAGGATGCCCTTTTCTTCCTTCCCACCTTCATTGTTAATTTTGAAGATTTACAAATGGCGAACATGATTATACTCATTGGTAGTAAAAGTAAAGTGTTTCTTTTTCTGTTTGACTTGGAGTTGCAATTAGAGAATTTAGAAGTAAAGATTACCACTTTAGTTGCATATTGGGTTTAATAAAACTTACACTTTCTTAGATGTGTGTTTTGTGCGTAAAGTTGTTGTTCATCATTCAAGTTATGCTATTTTTATAGGTTTGTTGACATCCTAGAAGTTGGCTTCTAATCTAAAAGAGGATTTATCGCAAAAAACTAATGTGTTTCGTCTCAAGGTCTGGCAATTGATTGGAATCCTTGTTGGGATTTTCATAGTGGACATCCTCTAATTGTTAACATTGTATCTCATTTTCCGAAGAAAGTCAAAAAGAGCTACGTACAATCTCTCTATTAGCCAAATACCTAATGTTTCTAAGGAAATTAAAGAAGTTTGGGTTGAGCAAGTATCGAAAAACGAATTTGCTCCACGTCATGGAATTCTTCTCACTAGTCATGACAAAACCGCTGATAAAGAATCAGGCAAGGTTTTGGTTCATCGTAGAATGGGGAAAAAGAACGGCGATAACATCAGTAAATCGGGTTCCTTCCATCACGTTGATAAGGACTGTTGCGGGTCACAATCAGGAGAATAAGGGAGTTCATGCAAAACTGTATATAAAGCTTATAATTCACATTCAATAGCTGCTCCTTCTCCTCTAACAGGATTACCTGAATTTCTCACTTGGGTTGGGGCCACTGGTTTACATTGAGAGATCTTGAGGTTGCACCTTTTTTTTTGCAGTTCTGCAGAACTGTTTTTCAGCCAATTTCCTGCACTCTTGAACAACTTTGTTCAACTTTAAAATATGTTGATCTCATGCACTTTTCAAGCAATTTTTCTATACTTTTATCTTGCTTTCTGGAAGAGAATTCAAGCATTAAAATTCATATTTTAACAGGGGTAAATAGCTACTGAATTGGGCAATTTTTTTTCTTTCTAAAAGTCATTTTAGATTATGTATTATACTAGAGAGTATTTCTTTTGAATATTGGTATATTACAAAATATATATACAAAATAAGATGTCACTATACAAAAATTATACAAAAATAGATTGTCACTATAACCCTGAGCCGATGGTCGATTGGAAATAGCCTCTCTGCCCTTTCGGGTAGGGGTAAGGCATGTCTATATGTTATCCTCCCCAAACCCCACTTTGTGGGACTATACTGGGTAGTTGTTGTAGATTGTGATTATAACATTTTTATACAATAGATATACAAAAATAGACTGTCATTATACAGAAAATATATAAAATAGACTGTCATTATACAAAATAGACCGTCATTATACAGAATATATATAAAATAGACTATCACTATATAAAAATATACTAAATAAACTGTCACTATAGAATTTATATATAATAGATTGTCACTATACAAATTATATACAAAATAGACAACCACTATACAAAATATATACAAAATAGACTGTCACTATACAAAAATATACTAAATAAACTATCACTATACAATTTATATACAATAGATTGTCACTATACAAGTTATATAGAAAATAGATTGACACTATACAAAATAAACTGTCGCTATACAAAAAGTATGCAAAATATACTGTCACTATACAAATAGACTGTTACTACACAAAAAATATACAAAATAAACTGTTAATATACAAAATAGATTATCACTATACAAAAATATACAAAATAGACATTTCGTATATGACCCGCATTACATATTTCATTCAATTCTTAGTCAATACTTATCCAGAAGTACAAAATACAATTTAAAAATGCAAAAAAAAGGTTAGTCTATCGCGTCAGGTAGGGGTCGAACTTGCGACATTCTGCTTAGGAAACAACACTTATCCACCGAGCTACAGTCGCTTGTGTTGTCATGCTTATCCTTTTCGGGCTACTATATGCAATATGTTTGGGCCAAAGAGCCATTTTCTGTAAGTGAGACAAAACATGGGCTATTAAAATTTGGAAAATTACTAGCTATGTCACTCTACAAACTTTCCTAACAAAAAATAGCCCAAAATAAAATATCTACTAAAAATGGACCAAATGTCATATTTGGACCAAATAGTTTCAAATAATGTCAGTTTCTTTTTGTATCCGTTATTATTAAAAATCGAGTTCTCTCTCTTTCTCTATATCTCTCACTCTCTCTCTCTCTCTCTCTCGCTCTTTCTGCAATTTTTTACTAAATTCAACCAAAATTGATAAAATTGACGACATAACAAGATATATTTTCATTTATTTTCATCTGATTCCAGGTATTTTGGAGTATAAAACCTCTTATTTTGTATATTTTTCTGATTGCATGTGTTTTTGTAGAATCAATGTTGCTTTTCTCTAGGCTTTTGCGACTGATTTTGTAAGTTTTGGTCGAGTTTGTGTATTAATTTCTTCACAAAATTTTGTAACCTTTTGTTCGTATATTTTTTAAAAATTCTTGTTATTGAACCTAGTTTCAATTTTGAAACAGAGCAATATGAGAAGACAAACTCGTTCGATGAGTTCATCACCTTATTCAAAGTCTATTTTAGTAGAGAAATCGAGCAACATTAGAATAGAAACTAGGTCGATGAGTTTATCTCCTCATTTAACCCCAATTTGAGTTGAGAAATCGATTGATGAACAAAATATGCGAAGTCAAAATTGTTCTGACAGTGTTAAAGTGTTAGAATCTCGAAAGAATATTGTTGGAAAATCTGAGAAAAAGAAGAGCAAGAGAAAACGTATTGTGGAGGACAAAGTGAATTTGGGTGTTGTCACACCTCCTTTCGGCGCTACTGCACCCCGCGAAGGGCGTGGTAAAGGGAGTTTTTCCAATTAAAGGACAATCGAAACATGATTCATTTATTAAGAGATTCAGAGTCGCCACTTGGGAGATTTATGGTGTCCCAAGTCACCGATTTGAATCCCGAATCAAGGAAAAAAGTTGACTCTATTTAACGGTCCGCGAACCAGAAATCCGGATAAGGAATTCTGTTAACCCGGGAGAAGGTGTTAGGCATTCCCGAGTTCCGTGGTTCTAGCACGGTCGCTCAACTGTT
>MU708838.1:37776-47992 GCA_026770625.1 Nicotiana glauca | reverse complement strand
AAATTACACATTTAAATAAGATCACATAATGACAAGGAACAAAAATGCGCATTTTTTGTAATTTTCTTTTTAACCACTTTATGGTTAATTAGTTCTTACGAACGCACAATTAATTCCTAAATGCTTGCAACACGTATTTTTGTATTTTTAATCAATTTAACAAATAAACACACATACAGACAAGTGCTAACGCTAAGGAAAGACAACACAAAATCCATAAAATCAAATACAACCCAAGACTATTTTATTTTACATTTTTTGGGAGTAATTGTCGTGAGAGCAAAAATCTCGTGCTCACAGGTGTCAAACCAAAAAAAAAAAAGGTTCAGAAGGCAGAAAAAGTTAAAATTCCTGACAAATTTTGTAAGGTATATACATTATTAGTTATACTTTTTTCTATCGTTGACTCTTCTTTTAAAATTTGGATTTAGTTTGTATTTGTTTGTTTCTAATTCGTGTCATGTATTTGTAGCCTTGGAAGCTCTATATTCCAGTTGGTGAGCCTTTTTCTGTTACTCATTGGTCATCGTACACTAATGTGGACATTGTATCGGTTTTACAGTCAAAGTTGACTGCTGTCCAGCTTCAGATGTTTAGGGAAAGCTGTTTTGGCTATTTCCTTGATTTACCTCGAGTTGCTATCCAGGCACAACTTATTCGTTCTTTAATGTTTAGGGAGTTGATTCAAGATAAGTGTGACCAATTTTATGTGGAATTGAATGACGAATGTGTTTTATGTTTTGGTCTTCGAGAATTTGGTATTGTAAGTGGTTTAAACTATTGTGGTAATGAACCTGTTGAGGGTAAATTCAGTGGACCCAATAGGTTGGTGGATACTTATTTTTCTGGTTTTGAAGTGGTGTCAAAGAAGTCACTTATTGATTGTTTTGAGAAGAAGAAATGGCAGTCTTTTGAAGACGCAGTTAAGATTGCAATCATTTATTTCATAAACACATTTCTAATGTCCACTCAGGCTCAGAAGACATTTATAAGTAAACGTAATTTCCATCTTGTTGAGAGTGGTGAGTATATGTCGTTTCCATGGGGTAAGATTGCGTTTCGAGCTTTAATGGAGTCGGTGAGGGACAGGTTGAGGGCAAAGTCTGAGTTTTATAGGATTGGTGGATTTCCTCTTGCACTACAAGTGTGGTTCTATGAATGTTGCACCGTAGTTGATCAAAAATTTTCTGTTCGCATTAGAGATCATACACCACGCATATTGAATTGGAAAATGACAGACATACCAACGCGTGAAGACTTCTCTACTGGTTTCTTCAACATCACAGGGAATAAGGTACAATCTTTTATGTCTTGATGGGATATACATTTATAATACACTATAATTCATTATGATACATCAAACATACAGTTTTTATACATCTTTGATACATCTAGGACTGAAGCACTTTTGGTTACCTTTGTAGTTTAAAAATATTTCTCCAACAATTGAAGAGCTCAGAAGATTTACTTTGCCTGTTGAAGTTACCGATGAGTATCAGAAATATTTTACATCATGTAACAGGGGAAAACTTCCTATTGATGATAGCGATGATTTTGTCTCTCCACCCCCGAAACACATTAAGGAGCCTGCCCCACCAAAAAAGGTGCCAGAAAACCTGCCAGGCATCCAAGCTGTTGATTATGACCATGAGTTGCAGAAGTTGAAAGCTGATGTGAAGCAAGTATGTATTGGTCTTTTTTATATATTTTTTTGAAGTTATTTTTCAAATTGTATATTCAAAGTCTATTATCTTTTTTATTTGTTTCATCTTGTAGCTCCATAAGCAGTTAAATTCGTTCATGGAATATGTTTCTAATAAATTCAAGGAGGTGTTTGAGTTGATAAATTCCAAGGTATGTAATTTCTTTTATGTTGTGCATTTCTTTTTATTTTTTAGTTAACTTAGTATATCCTTTTTTTTTAAATAGCTTGGTGCAAACGAAGTCAATTATGGTGCACATCCAGAGGAAGACACCAGTGGTCGACAAGACAATAATAATTTTGTGAGTAATATGGAGTATGGTGGCAATGGAGATGTTGAAATGGATGGTTGTGAGGTGTGTTGTGCATTCTGTACTTTTCCCTTTTCTTCTCTTTGTTGTTTTTGATAATTCGATTCTTTTTAAAAAAAATAGGTTGGTGGAAGTGAAGGCAAAGATGTTCCACATTCTCAAAGAGATACTAATGTAGCAGATCAGTTAGGTGTCAATGCTATGAAAGGACCTTATGGTGTGAAAGTTGACATGTCTGTTGCTAAAGTAACTTTCACACCAGATGTAACACATGCTAGCGGTATTGGTGAGATTGCAGATGCGGTGGCAGGGGAGACGGAGGAAGAATCTGAGAAACAAAAGGTTGCTGTATCCCAGACTGGTGATGTTTGTGCGACTGCAACTGTTGATGTGGTGCCAGGGGAGACAGAGGAAGAATCTGAGAAACAAAAGGTTCTTGAATCTCAGACTGGTTCTGTTTGTGCGACCGCAAGTGTTGATGACGCGGCATGGGAGATGGTTCTGTACAATACTGAATTACTTCCTGAAGTATCGCCGCAAATGGAAAAAATAAAGAGATGTCCTGCAAAGGCCGTGCAGTCTCCATTCATTACTGTGTTTGATTCAAGTTCCAGTATTGGTCCTGTTGCAACGAAAGGAAAAAAGCAAATTTATGCTATGAAGCATCCTTTTCGAAGCAAAATCGGAACTGGTGTTAACAGCTCTTTGTTGAATGTTTTTGCTGCGTAGGTCAATGAAGGGAAGTCCAGAAAGAAGTATGTTTCCAACTTCCGAGTTTTTTTCAGTTTTTATATTTTAATATATTGTCACTTATAGAATTATTACTCTTTTGTGTATATATTTTACCAGGAATGAAATTTACCCGAAGCATGTTAGAGAACTCAATCCTGCTTATGATCTTGGTGTAGTTCATGTTGACGACAAAAACTGGTTTTACAGTTTGGCATATAATGGTCAACCCTTGGATGACTCGGTATGTAACAATTTACTTTTGAAGTATTTCTTTTTAAAATTTTAGCCAGTGTACACATGAACACTTAATCATGTTAAGTTAGCAGTGAACATTGATTTTCCTTTGTTTTCTGTGATTTTGGTTTGAACAACTATAGCTGCTTAAAGCTTTCGAGCGCGTTTAGTGATTAGTTATTTGTTATGTTTTGTTTCAGCACATTGATGTTTCGTTTTATTATCTGAGGAAGAAGGGGAAGTATGACAAAGACCTACCTGTAACATTCACCACCACAAATTGGTACTTCGACGAGAAAATTAATGAGTTGTGGCAGGCGTTTATTGATACATATGGAGACAGTGATGTGTGCAATCCGAAACATGTCATTGCAGAGTATATTCAGGGGTTTGTCTTGGATGCCAATGTTCCATGGTACACTATCAAGCATGTCTTAATATCAATTAATATTGTAGAACAATGGCATTGGATAATGGCTGTGATGTCCTTCAAGGATAGGTGCATTTATGTGTATGACTCTATGCGCGGTGGAGCTGCTCATCAAGCCAAAGTTCATAACGCCATGTCCAAGTATTCTGTGTTGCTGCCTCATTTTTTCGTGCAGACGAATTTTGTATTTAAACAAAAAAAATATCAATTGGCGCACTGGTGTCTACAAATCAAAAGACTTGATTACCCCCTTTGATGTAAAATTGGTTGAAGGATTGCCTCAACAAGTCGAAGCGTATGAATTTCTTTCAACACAATCTGTTTTGCTTTTAGATTCTGCAGTTTGACAGTTGTTGTTTTTTTATTTTTGCAGTGATTGCGGTGTATTTGCGACATCATTTGCCGAGTATTTCATTGAGGGCAAGACGCCTCCTAAAAAATTCAATGCCTATGCACACCGGTGCATATTTGGTGCTCTCTTGTGGGATTATGACAGAAAGAAGATGGAACTGAACGCACAAAGTGATGATGAGATTATTGGTCGAAAGAATAAGGCGGGGAAGCAGAAGAAGTAGTTACTTTTGTCATTGTTGTCGGATGAACTCTATAATTTTGTTTTTTGTATTTTGTTATGTTATGTTGTCATTATTGGAAGACTTATCGGATTTGTTTGTGTTTGAATTTTATGAATACTTTTAAGAATAGTATGGCAAATGAGATGTTTGTTCTGTTATAAAGGTTTAATGAGTTTCAGTGCGATATTGCATTGTTGTAGTTTAGTTTATTTTGGTGTTTTCTCTCTTAATTTTGTGTTGTAAATTATATATATGATAAATATACGATATTTTGTGATACAATATCTCTTGCAGATACACGCATGGTACAAATATGATACGCATATGATACAGATATGATACAAATATGATACACATATGATACAAATATTATACACAAATGATACATAGATGATACAAATATGATACACAAATGATACACAGTTTTCAGATATGTATTGATGAAGCCACTTATATTTGTAAATTTCTAAAATATTTTGCATTAGTTTTCTAGCTGCTACGACTGTTTTCCATTAGTTAGCTTTGTTACTACACAAATGCAGGCATGCGTAAGAGTCTATAAATAGAGATACATAGTTGATACACAAGTGATACATAGATGATACAAATGTGTTGCACAAGCGATACATATATGATACAAATGTGATAAATAGGTGATCCAACTTCTTTTTAAATCAAATAGGTGTATAATATAAACTTGCAACACGATTTTAAATGATAGGTCAAATATTTATTTATATCTAAAATTCAAATGCCATTCTACAATGATATAGTTCTTGAGATATTGCATTCTTCTAAATCTTTATGATATTCAGTAAAGTAAAATAACAAGTAATTCTAAATTTGACATATTTCATCCTCTCTTTGGATTATTTTTACAAGTTTTTCTGTTGTGACCTTCTTCTCCACACTGTCCACATTTAATCGACCTTTTTCGTTCCCTTTCAGATATTGGCTTGCACCTCCCCTTCCTTGGCCTTCCTATTATTTTAGTCACATCTGGTGGCAAGACTTTTTTCATTTAGAACTTCTGCAGTAATTTCCTATGTGCTTTCATCAGGAACCGGATAAATTGGAATTTCATAGGTCTTCAATAGGTACTTCGTGGTGTAGTACACCTAGCAATACTCAATGTGATCAATGTGTTTGTATTTTAACACTGCCCAAGCATGTGCACATGGCAGCTCATCCAACTGAAACCTTCTACAGCTGCAAGTTCGATCTTTTAGGAACACCATTCTCTGCTTACCCTTGTCAAGTACTGAATATAAGTAACTCGTCGAAGGGGTCACCTACAAAATTTATCAACTATCATTAGTGGTGACAAAGCAGATGCCCTCAAAATACATATACTAGAGAGCCTACAAGATTAAAATAGCTTAATATCGTGTCAAACCAAGCAATATTTCAGGAGTGGGGTAGGCATAAATGCTACATTACTATGAAAGCCTTTGCTTTTGTGCAGGTGGACACTAATTTAACAGAATCACACAAAGGGTTCAAGATATAACAGATCCGTAAATGCGGCATGATTACATGTTCTATGCACAAGTATCTACAGATTCCAGTCATACCTTTATCTGATGTGACAATTCAAGATTGTCCATCAGCATTTTATCATATTTTTTTCCAAGATCAGTGAATGACTCTATTGCATTCTTTAGGTTTGTAACATTCCATCGTCCGATCAATTGCCTTATGTAGTCTAGCAAAGGAAGTACTGGGAGTTCCCTAGCAGTCTTGAGCGCTGCATTGATCGACTCCGCAATGTTTGAAGTCATTGTCAATGTTCTGTTGACAGTGGAATGTGCTCTCGACCATCTTTCATACCCAACATTCATTAAGTAATCTTTGAACCTCTTATCAATTTTCTCTATCTATGCCATGTGGTAATCAAACTTCTCAACTGTGTATGCTTTGGCCATAGCAAAGAATATGTCTTTGAACAACAAATGGTTTTTTTTGTAATTTTTTTTACATTATTCCATAGATGCCATATGCAGACACAATGAGGTACTTGTAGATACAATGTTGCCGTTGCATTTTCAATGCCTTAATGCCTGTCTGAGACTATGCACATTCTCTCCCTTTCCCCAAATGCATCCTTGAATCTCGCAAAAAACCACTCCCAGGAAGCATTATTCTCTGAATCTACTATAGCATATGCGAGTGGTAGGATATTACCTGCTGGATCTTGTATTGATGCTATCAATAATGTTCCTCTATATGCCTATTTAAGAAAAGTTCCATATACAACAACAATCGGTTTGCAATACTGTCATCCTTTTATAGACGGATATAGTGCAACGAAAGCATTCATGAACAAGTCTTCCTCTATTTTTTTCAAATTTACCACCGACATAGGATTTGTAAGAACTAACATATAAAAGTAGCTTGGCAGCTTTTCATATGATTTGCTTGGGTTCCCTCTCAGTACTTGAACTGCATATTATTTCGATCTCCATGCTTGCATTTATGTCATTTGAAGACCATACTGCTTGTTCATGTCTCCAATTATATCATTAGGAGTGTATATTATTTTTGGGTCTTCATATTTGTCTATTAGAAGACTGCCAATGAGTTTTGCAGTATCTTGACGTTGTGCGTAAGATCTGTCTTTCAGGGGGCATGAGTGCACTTTGCTGAAATTTCTGACCTTGGTAACGTTTGTTTTTTTCAGGCTCGAAGACTTAAAATACCAATCACAATTGTTGTTGATGCATACTAGGCAGTACCTACGACAAGGATATAAACTTTTCCATCAATAAACAGAGCGACATGAAATACAATGATACATAGTGATACACACTGCAATCAACAATACTAGATGAAAAAATACAACGACTATACAGTACTAGACGATGACAACCACAATTTAAAAGTGTACAACCACATACTTACAAGCAACAACTTATTTTCTGCATAATTATGCTTCTAACATCAACTACAATATACATTGAGATACATAATTATACAATAAAAATTTTGATACCTGCTTTCACTTGATCTATGCACCTTAAACTGAAAATTTTCCTTTAATGCCAAGTGCTTCATGATTTTGATTATCGTTGCCTTGTCTTTATAAATTTGACCTTCTTCTACATCTGTGTGTTGAGGGTCAGTTATTATTGTATTTTCATCATATTCTATATCATTCCAGTTTTCTCCATCCCCAAACTCGATAATCTTAATTGTATCGCCATTGTATCTCTCCTCTACAACTGAGCATTGTGCACATTCTGAGGAAATCACAGCAGAATTGGAATTGTAGCAGATCATGTCCATATCCTTTTCACTCGATGTTATACAAAGGGGATACATTGTAAATTCTGAGCTTTTTTTCAGCTCAAGATATACACATAGACCCATACTATTGTATATCACTATTGACGGAGAACTGTTTTGGATAGTGTATTTGATTTCAACATCATTCAATGAAGTATCTATCTTAAGTTGTTTCGAAATCACGTCTACAAAATGTTCAAAACTTATATTTGGAGTAACTATTACATCGTCTGCATTATAATCTACAAATCTGCTGTCAATATTCCATCGGCCACCATACTGAATAAAAATTGGTAAATTTGCCATAGAAATAGATGAAATTAGGTCAAAACTCACTAATTCCTTGATTGATTGTGATTGCAATTTGTAGTTCCTTCTACACAGAAATTGCAAAAGTTGTATCTACACAAAAATTGCGAAGGTATATAGTGAAATTGATTGATTTTGAGTGAAATTTGGAGCTCATTTTGAGAGTGAATTGCGTGATTTACAGAGGTAGAGAATGTTGTGATATGTTAAATTGATATACATATGGAAGGAAGGAATATCTTTAACATGATTCTCGCATAGAAGAATCCTTCCTTACGTGTATCTCTAATTTTGGGCTACTTTTGGTAAGTATCTAATTTTGGGCTATAGCTCGGTAAGTTTGTATTTAAATTGGCTATTTATGTACTTTTCCCTTAAAATTTTAAGGGGCTATAGAAGGTAGTTTACTCTTTTATTACTATGGCATAAATTATCTTTACGTTGGGCTAAAGGCCATTAGCCCAGACACATATAGTGCATACATCTTATGCACTATATGTGATTTGGTTCTACATTTGTTTTCTTAAAATAGCACAGACTAGCTAGTTTTCGGACTGGCCATTCAAAAATAAATAGCGCTTGCAAAGTCATTGAAAAATAGCCACTATTTTGCTGCAATAGGGACCGGTCCAGCATAATATAATGGAGATCGGTGCACCTGTGTATGAACTTCCAGCATATTATGCTGGAATTCTAACATGCGAAAAATTCCAGCATAATCCTGGGGTTCCAGTATACTTATGCTGGTTCCAGTATACTTATGCTGGAGTATTTTCCGGATTTTAAATAGTGTTTTCGTTCAGATTTATCTTTACATGAAAAATGGCTAAATTTCGAATTACTTTTGAATCTGTGGCTATTTTTGAATGACTACTTGTAAATCTTGCTATTTTTAATTTCTAAAAAAAAAAAAAAAAGTCCCACGATAGTTTGGTTCTTAAAGTTCAATTTTATGTAACTTTGGTTCTGGACTCCCAGACCTGTCAACATAATTTGTTATATATTTTCTGCCGCTGCAGTATCCTTTTGTTGTGTTAAAGAATTCATGCTACGTACATGTAATTCCACAACTGCACTTGTCTCTTATATGCTTCATTGATGTATCCACCAACAAATTCTTGTCACGAAATTATATATTCCATGCAATTATTTCTAAATGGATAATCTGTGGGCAATTTCAAGATAACCTGTGCAAGTATTGATTAATGTATACATCAATAACATGTACGTGGTTTGATCATAACAAAAGGAGACTGCAGCGGCAGAAAAATATTTACTAACAAATTATATTGACAAGTCTTGCGTATTCAAACTTAATTTGTGGCATGGCATTATTATTTTACAAAAAAAGATGTTATATATGGTTATCATTATAATAATGGTTAGACCTTGAAGAAGCAGATTCGTAAAACTGATTTCTGTATAATAAAATATGCTTCTTTGTAAACTACAAGGACCACTGAACATCAATGACTAGAACAAGTCAACAAGGTACTAGAAAATAATATATATAAATAAAATGCATAGAGTATCCATTAAATTTGTCCGGAAAAATCATTTACACACTTAAACTTTACGGGCAATCTTTTACCCCATTATTCTCCTCTAAGGTGAATTTAATACCCTCTTCAAAATACTGAACCACTCTTGTGGTGGTTGTGTTAACACGTGCCATACATATATCAAATGCTACAGTATTTTTAAACTTTTTTTAAATATACTTCTTCTTTCATTTTCTATTCTTTTTTTCATTTCATCTTCTTCACCTTTCTTCCTCATTATTTTTGCCCGCTACCACTGTAAAATCCATTCACAGCCATAACCTTCCATAAACACATCGATTCTATCTCTATTCTTCTTTGTTTCATTGTAGATAAATTTATTTGGGTCTTTGACATTACACGAAATTAAGGAGAAAAAGGGTCGGAAAGCTTGGGATAGAGAGAAATATTTGGTTGGCCGGAAATTTTCTCCGGTCGTAGAATTTTCCAGCGACACCGGAAAAATCTCAATTGAAGAAGGACGGATGAAGAAAGATTAATACTTCTGTTAAATAAAAGATTTATTTCATTTCTTGTGGCCATTGATTCATTTTATTGAGATTTTCCCAGAGGTAATATCAAAGCCATTGGTTCTATTAAGAAATAATTTAATAACTAGTTTATTTAATATCTTGTGGCCATTTCCTCTTTAAAACTAGTTATTGAGATTTATTTCATTTCTTGTGGCCATTGGTTCACTGCTTCTGCTTATGTTAAGTGAAGAAAGAGAAAGAAAAACGAAAAAGAAAAGAAAAATGAATAAGAAAAGGGAAAGAAATAGTATTAAGTTAATTAATTATAATATCCAATAGGAAAGTGACATCTGGACTATTAAACTAGTTTTAAGTTTTTTTTCCTTAACGCGCGTCGGTAAAATGAACTACACGTCTTACGTCAGGTCATCACTCAGGAGGGTATTAAATTCACTTAAATTTAGAACAGTGGGGTAAAAGATCGCCCGTAAAGTTTAGCTGTGCAAATAATTTTAAATTTAATAGGTACTTTATGCATTTTCCCTAATATATATATATATATATATATATATATATATATATATATTAAACAGTGGATTTATTTTATAAATATGGTTTTAATCC